>VMDR010004664.1:0-57874 GCA_007922815.1 Macrotus californicus
GCCACCTCACACCTGTTAGAATGGAAATCACCAAAACGACAAGCAATAACAACTATTGCAAACGTGGAGAAAAGAGAATCCTCATATTCAGTTGGTGGGAATGTGAATTGATGCAGCCACTATGCACCAATTTATATAGTGCCAAAGCAATCTTGGAAAACAAACCATGGAAAACAGTACAGAGGATCATTAAAAAAATAAAAAATAAAACTACCATATGATTCAGCAGTTCCATTTCTGGGTATTTATCCAAAAGAACAAAAACAAAAAAATAAAATAAAAAGATATGGAAACAACCTAAGGGCCCATTGGTGGATGAATAAATAAAGATGATATGGTATATATCAATGTGTGTGTGTGTGTGTAAGAATATTACTCAGCCATAAAAAAGAATGGAATCTTGCTGTTGGTGACAACATGAATGGGCCTCCTTGAGGACATTATGCTAAGCAACATAAGTCAGGTAAATAAGTCAGATATCCAATGATTTCACTTAAATGTGGAATCTAAAAGAAACAAGCCATGCTCATAGACACAGAGAGTGAACTGGTGGTACGGGGGAGGGGTGAAATGTGTGAAAGGGTCAAAAGGTACAAACTTCCAGTTAGAAAATAAATGCCATGGGGTTGAAATGTATAGGTGGTGACTACAGTTAGTAATACGCTATTGCATATTTGGAAGTTGCTAAGAGAATAAATCCTGAAAGTTCAGGATTTATGACAAGAAAAAAATATTTTGTAGCTATATATGGTGATGGATAGTAACTAGACTTACTGTGAGAATCATTTTGAAGTCTATACAGATATCTGCACTATGCCTGAAACTAACATAACATTATGTTACTTATACCTCAATATAAAAGGAACTATTATTTTTAATTGTAAACAGTAACAGTGCACTAGGTGGTCCTGGGATCTGTCTCTTGCTTCAACAGGGTTTGGATGAAACAGACCCAGGGACACCCCTTCCAGCCTCCACCCTCCAAACTCTTTTTCAGTCACCACCTTTGGAACCACCTCAGCCTCCGAGACCAGCCAACACCGTTTTTTTTTACCTTAACTCCCTACTGCCAACTAACCGTGAGCTCCCACATTCGTCAGAATTATTCCACGAGGTGGAGGCTGCCGTCAACCACCTGGCCAACCTGCATCTGCAGGCCTCCTACACCTACCTACCTCTGGGCTTCTATTTTGGCCATGAAGATGTGGCTCTGGAGAGTGTGGGCCACTTCTTCAGGGAGTTGGCCCAGAAGAAGCTGGAGGATGCTGAGGGTCTCTTAAAGCTGCAAGACCAGCGCGGTGGCTGCATTCTCTTCCAGGACGTGCAGTAGCCTTCCACAGGTGAGTGGGGTGACACTCAGGACGCCATGGAAGCTGCCATGGTCTTTGAGAAGAACCTGAACCAGGCCCTTTTGGATTTACATGCCCTGGGCTCTACCCGCACGGACCCTCATCTCTGTGACTTCCTGGAGAACCACTTCCTGGATGGGGAGGTGAAACTCATCAGGAAGATGAGTGACCACCTGACTAACATCTGCAGGTTGGCCGGCCCCTCACCTGGGCTGGGTGAGTGTCTCTTTGAAAGGCTCACCCTCAAGCACGACTAGGAGCCTTGGAGCCCAGAGAATTTGAGGTGCCCATCTGCATTTCCCCAGTATTTGGCTTCTGCCTGAGCCTCTCTCCCTCAAACCATGAGACATCCTTTTAACCACCCAGGAGCCCTCTCCCATGCATTGGACCACGTGGAAACAATAAAGCTTTTTAATAGCAAAAAAAAAAAAAGTAAATGGCAATCAAAGTAGTGACCAACACATTCCCTTTGGCACCCCCAATGCTCAGGGACAGTGCAGCATGCTATAAACAACACATCACATAAAAAGCTCTTTCCTGAAAGAGCTGATATTTTAAAATAATAGTAATAAATTCAATTCGTACATTGTTTTTCACCTTACAGTCATTTTGCTTGGGGTTTCACAATGATGTTATAAGCTAGGCATTATTATCTCTATTTATAAAGGAAAAAAATTATAAAGGGCAGAAAATCATAATCCTAAAGAAAGTGGTCTTTCCATGGACTCATTCAGACATTTTATTTGGACAGGGGAACAAGATTAAAAAATAAAAAAAATTAAAACATTAAAAAACCAAACAACATGTAATAGCAGAGCAGTTCTGTGTGAGTTAAGCCAAGGCATCTCTAACTACAACTCAGAACTCATGGAGCAAGGAGACCCTGGGCCGTCACAGTGGGGCAATTAGAGAAACATGTAGCCTAGGGGTTTAGAGCTGAGGCTCAGAAAATTTGGTCAAATCCTGCCTTTTTCACATCCAGATTGTGCTGGTGGCATTTTGTGTCAGCCTTTTCTAAACCTCAGTGTCCTCATCTGTAAAATGGAGCTGTAATGGAACCTACCCATGGAATTTTTGTGAGGTTTCAATGAGGTAACCTAGTTAAAGTGCTTGGCACAACGCCCACTTCACAGAAAGTTGCACGGTAAATGTAATTATTCTTGTTACAAGACCAGGCAACAGGAGTCACCGTGGAAAGCCAGTTTGCCAAGACTCACAGAGCTGGTTAGTGACAAAGCAGAGACCGGAGCCCAGATCCTGCCCATCAGCCTTTTGTTCCAAGTGAACCACAGCTTAATTAGGTTTTGAAACATGGGTGATAAGAATTTCAGCTAAAGGAGAGAACAAGAGCTAGATATCCTGCTATCTGCTATGGATCTGCAATCTATCTCTGTGGCTCTTCCAGGAAGCAGACACATCACAAGTATCTATGCAGAAAACCTAAATAAACCAAATTCCTTCAGAATATTCTTGTGTTCCTCCTATGCGTGGGACTGCCTCACGGTCAGACCCCTTATAACATGGTCCATTTGTGATTTGAGGAACCAAATCACCTTAGATAAGTACAAAAAAGGCACAGGCTTACGACACGTTCACCTCTTACTGTGACTGATGCCACAGTGAGGCCCCAGGGTAGACAGTTCTGGCAGGACAGAAATGGATGTGGAGATTAAGGAACTAAAGTAAAGCCCACAATCATCTTGGAGACTAGCTTGTGCCTGGTTTTATAAACACTGCTTAGCTATTTTGAGTCACCAGGGACTTATCGCTCCCAGTGTCAATTCAGAAAGCATTCTTCCGGTCACATGTTGTGACCAGGAGAGCCGTAGCCCTACAACCAGTGACCGTAACATCCTTGGCTAATAAGAGCCGGCTCTATCACAGCACACGCATGGAGGCTGAATAAATTTGGGCAATCAAGACTTAAATAAAAACGAAACTTTAAACAACATTGAGCTTAATATTATTCTGCATCCTTTCCCCTGCTTAGATCTCTTCTGCTAGAAGTATTTGTTGTTCTTTGCCTTTTGAAGTCATTTCATATCAACCCCAGTCAATTCCAGTGAGCACAGGTTGACCCAAAATCTTTATTGGGCTCTTGCGGCACCATTTTCCTGGCTTTTCTTGGAATAAAAGTAGAGCCTCCCTGGGTTTTGAAAGTGCTTTTCTGGTTAATGAGGACTGCACAGTTTTACCCCTAATTACAGCAGTGCCTTTTATAGTGTCATGTTTCCAGAAGAGCTTGGAAAGTTTGCATCTTAAATGCCAAGCCAGCAAAACAGTTGTAGTATATATTAAAATCTGAGTAGTTATAATATTCTATTTCATTCTCTAAGACTGCTAGAGAGACTTGCACGTGGACTGCCCAGGCATTTCCAGAGAGTAACACAGGAGGACCTTCCAGTCCAGTGTGTCGGAGAGTGTGAGCCGGGGCTGAGCTGAGAAAGCTGCAGTGTTGAGAACTTGTGTATCAGAGAGCTTGGCAGATGCCTTTCTCAGCTTTACCAGCTTGAGAAATCTACTCATCCTTCTCCTTTTGAAAATAATAAGGTGAGATTCCCCTGCTTCTCCATGTTAATCACAAAGAATTTAAAACTAACCAGTTTAGAGAGCCTTGCTTAGATCATCTGACTGGGTTTTAGCCAATTTGTATGGTGTTGATATAAATGTTTCAAAGTTTATTACCCAGAAATACTGTTGTGCAGACTTTTTTAGTCCTTTTTGGGAGGTTCTGCATATTTAGCTTGTAGCCCTCTAGCTGTCTCCTCTCTGTTTTCATTTTACTCCAGTTACTTAACTTCACCCTTCAAACCAGGAGAAGTCTGATAACCACTTTTCTCTTTTGGAAAATGCAATGGGTAGTACCTTCTGCATCCTCAGTGGTGACAGAAGACAGAAGGTAATGATATTCTGTCTCTTACCTTAGATCACCTTTCATGTTATTTCAGGAAAGAACTACTTCGATGAAGAGGCCAGCATGGCAGGACAAAATCTGACTTGATTCCCAACATTGCCACATGTGTCACCTTTGAATCTCAACTTCCACATCTATAAAATAGATGAACGGAAACGTCTTTCGATCCAGCAATCCCACTGCTGGGAGTATACCCTAAGAATCCTGAAACACTAATTCAAAAGAACCTACGCACCCCAATGTTCATAGCAGCATTATTTACAATAGCCAAGTGCTGGAAACAGCCTAAGTGCCCATCAGTAAATGAGCGGATCAAAAAACTATGGTACATTTACACAATGGAATTCTACGCAGCAGAAAGAAAGAAGGAACTTCTTCCCTTCACGACAGCCTGGATGGATCTGGAGATCATTATGCTAAGTGAAATAAGCCAGGTGGTAAAAAACAAATGCTATATGATCTCACCTTTAAGTGGAATCTAATCAACAAAACAAGCAAGTGAGCAAAATAGAACCAGAGCCATGGAAATAAAGAACAGACTGGCAGTGACCAGACAGGTGGTAGGAGAGGGACAATGGAGGAAGAGAGGGCAAGGGGCAAGCAATGGAACACAAAGAGAGGACTCATGGGCATGGACAGTGGGGGTGGGGATTGACTGTGGGAGTTGGGGGGCCTGGTTTGGAGTGAGCAAGGAGGAAAAAGACAGGGCAACTGTAACTGAACAACAATAAATTTTAAAAAAATTAGAAAAAAAGAAATAAAAAAATAAAATAGAGTAACAAAGCCAATCCTCAGTTCTCTCTGAGAATCACAAGATAACACAACCAGATCACTGAACTTAATGCCCAAAGCAGTGCTTGCCATGCGCTGGTTGCCTTTCTCTTTCCCTTCAGGACAGCTAGATGAAACACATAAAAGCCTGCTTTGGAAAGAATATTTGCAATAGAGACTTTGAAAATTGTTAGCCAGTGAACATGTCCTTGTTTGGTAAGGAATTGGAGAAAATTAGAGAAGTTTCTAAATGTGAGACTTCTTTCATGTAATTAACTTTAGACCTTTTAGGCAAGAAGCCGAAAGGACATCCCACGTAAGGAATATATAATCAAGCTGGAGATTAGCATTTGCCTACCTACCACCAGAGGACAATATCAGGCTATAATTACTGTGCAGATGCTCCATTAACATATTGGGCTGGGTGATGTCAGACCCCAGAAGAGGTACGAAACAGTTTCTTCCTAGAGCATCCAAAGAAGGGGCACAGTGTAGTGGAGAGAATATTGATTTTTGACTACTCCAAGTCTTGTTACCTCTTAACTAAGTAAATATCTGTGAACCTCAGTTTAGTTTTCATGTTTTTTTAGTCTGTAAAATAGTCCAGGGGATTTCTGATTTACTCACAGGACTATTTAGAATAGAGCTTCTCAAATTCCAATGTCTGTACAAAAACCTGAAGGTCTTGTTAAAATGCACAGTCTGGTTCAGTAGGTTTGGGGTGGAGCCTGGGATTCTGCATTTCTAGTGACTTCCAGATGATGCTAGTCTTCTGGTCATGGACCACACTTTGAGAAGCAAGAATTTTGAGGGTTGCGTGAGACACTATATATGTAAAAGGACTTGTAAACTTGGCCAGGTATAAAGCAGCGCTATCAGCAGCAGCAGCATTCATATATTCTACCAAGAAGTTGCCTCTGATAAACACTACTACTGATTTTCATGTCCTTCCATTCCACACTGTTCTTTTCTGTGCTTCTCACAGTGCTTATATTAAGATTTAGGTTTTTAGTGTAGTTAAGATGGGGCCTCTGGGAATGCAACGCGCCTGGCATGACATAATCACTGAAGGAAAAAAGGAGAGATGAAAAGGAGGAGGGAGGGAGAAAGAGTAGAAATACATTGTGTTTTAGGGGTAAGGGGTGTCTGTCCCCTCTTAGAGATAAGGCGATGCAAGAGATAAAAGGGAGGCAGCCCACTGGCATTTTGCATGAGTGTTTAAGGACAGCAAACTTCACACTAAGTGAAACTGGACTAGTCAAAGGTGTTTACGTAAATAAATGTAGCTTGACAGATTTCCAGGAACTACTTGTGATGCCTCATATGGCTATATGGCTATATCCACTCACAGGCCCCTGGAAGGGAGGCAAAAACATGGACAAGTTCTTTTTGACAAAACAAAACGAAAAACACTTTTAGATCTGATGTAAGGCCATGGGCCTTATGTATACGTGAACAGCATTGACTGAGCACTCACTGTGCACAGGACACCACACACAATGCCTTTTTCCCGGGAGCTCAGCTCCTGGCCCTGCCATGACACAGCCAGGCTGGGCCTAGAGCAGGGCTGCTTTGCTTTCTCATTGCTTTGACAAGCTGGCTTTACCATGTAAGTTTTAGAAAGACTTCAGAGGTAATTCTAAGTTACTTTCTAATAATATTCAGACTAACAACAAGAACAACAAAAAAGGCATGTTTAGAGGTAAAGCTCCTCCAAAATTGGTTACTCCGACGACACTTCACAGCACTGGTCCACCTCACACTGCACCCCCATCCCACCCTGTTGGCACTGGTCCTCATTCCTGCTCCTCTTCTCCATGGCCCTTACCAGCATCTCAGGCATTCAGGGGTTTGCTTACTTGTTTTGTTATCACATGGCTTCATCGGTCAGACATAAGCCCACTGAGGCTGGGGACTTCTCTCTGCTTTGGCCGCCATGTCTGCGCACAGCAGGCACTCAGCAAGCATTGGGGGAAGGAATAAATAAATGCTGAGAATTTATAGTAGATACACTTTTGGCCATATTTTCTTGAAGAATTTTAAAGAACAGTCTGTGTAGTCTTAAACTTTTAGATGGCACCTCTGCATTTCTGGAAACCACATCTAATGTCTCATTATTTAATTGCTTTTCTCCCGAATAAATAACTTTCTGTTTCCTACTAAAGCTGAAGCTCAATATAATACCTTGCTCAAGATTAGTGAATGTTTATTAAATAGTGAGTATGAACAGCACACCTTTTTTTTTTTTTTTGCATCTTTTCAAAAGCAAGGTGCTCCTGAAGGCGCTCTGGAGAATTATCTAACCCAGAGTTTTGGGAATATTTAAAGTGGCTTCTGAGTCCCTAACGGATCTTTTTCTCCTTGTCTTGGAGACTAGGGAGTCATAGGAACAGACGGTCACTAACTCTGTTTTCTCCATAGGAGAAGGTCTTTGATGAATTCTGATCTGTCTCCCACAAATCTCCTGGACCCAGGAGGGACCTACAGAAGTGTGGCAGGAAATGCCAGTCCTCAACTTGAGGTTGCCCAGGGATGTGCCAGCTGAGTCTCAACTGAGCCCCAGGGGAGACAGTGCTTCTCTCCTTCTCCACAGAGCATGAATCTTGGGGCGCCTTGAAGCTCAGCCCTTCAGTTTAACCCCAGGCTCATGTGGGAGCCACTGAGATGAGCCTATCTGACGGTCTTAACCCTTTAAACATGCCATTGACATTATTTAACAGACTAGAGTGTCATGGTGACCTGATCTTAGATGTGGTTTTAGTGAGAGTTGAGTCCTATTTTCAGTCTCCACGAAGTTTTGAGATTTAGCCCAATTTCTAGACCATCCTCTACCCAGGCTTGAAAACGGCTTTATTTCACACTTTGCAGAGGGAGGTAAGCGAGTCTCTATGTGAAAGTGATGGTGCCAAAGACATTTACGAACATTGAAAAAATGTCTGAACATGGCTTCAAGCCACTCAGCCTATTTCTCATCCTGCCCGTGCCTTGTGGAGTGTGTGCAAGTTCAGAGCTGTCTTTGACATTGGTGGTGGCTATGAGCTTGGAGCAACTCTGTGGGACTCTGAGCAAGGTAATAAATGAGCCCTTTGAGGCCCAGCCATTGTAGTTGGGCTCTTTTTGTGCTGTCCGAGCTGATTTCTCTGGGACGTTCTGCGGTGGTGGGAGTGGCCCACCAGCACATGGCCTCTGGTTTCAACCTGGGGCCCCAAAGAGAAAAGGGAGACAGGGAAACAAGTCCGCGTACTCCGTTAAAGAACTGGCCGAAACCCTTGTGCTATCCTTTGATACTAAGACCTAGGATAAACCACCCCACACCCACACACCTTGAACTAAAATAAAACAAAAGCTGCATTTCATCTGCATGTACTTACTGGCCTAGGCAGCAAAAATAACAATAAGAAAATAAAATAAAAACAAAACTGTTATCTGCCAGGAGACGAAGAAGACTTATTTGTGCATCAAAAGTCACAGATTATTTCTTTCGTTGAAACTAAAGACTACGCCTTAAGGTGATTTTCATGTTTTTACGATGACATGACAGGCCAAGTCCATATTCTCTGATATCAAGATGTAAATTTCTTGAATATTCTTAAAAGGTAATTAGCACTTTTTGTTTTGATTTTTGACTAAATATTCCTAAATGGCTAGTATATGTTATTTCAAGTAATCAAGTTCAATAAGGAAAATACATTCAGGTTGCTTTTAAACATATTTGAGCTTGTCTTATTTGGTCTGATTTTTCAAGTACAAGTTTCAATGGCTATTTGAATGCTATCTCTTATACTAGATGCAGATTCAACCCATTTTTGCTGAGTGCTTTCTTTATTCGTCAAAACCACACTGTGATATCAATAGTGTTAACCCTACTTAGCAGGTGAAAGGACCTAGGTCAGAGAGTTTCAATGTCAAGGAACTAGAAAGTGGCAGAGCTGGCATCCAAACCCAAATCCAGCCCCGATCCTACCACAAAACGGTGAGTACTTCTCAGGCCGTAACCATCCATACCTCTCTGCAAATAAAGTAATGTGTCATTTACTTACAGTGAGAAGACTGAGGAAAGAAGATTGGAGAAAGACGCAGTAAGGGCAAAGTCTCTGTAGAGGCCCATCGAGAGTGATTGTAAGAAAGAGAAATATCAGGTGAAATGGACTTCAAGGAAACTTGCATTTCTGGATACGAAGGTAGGATAAGAACGTTCTAAGACCTTTATATAATCTTTGAAACTTTTCCTAAAACAGGCACAAAAATAGACAGGATCGCTTTTATGGTTATTGATCTGTATATGAACTCCTTTAGCTCATGTATTCTTATATTCTGCCTCATTCCAAAGCCATGTCAGATAAATACCAGACAACGAATAAGGGAAGTATAGGTAAAGAATAAAAGCCAACAATGAGTGGGAACCAGAGGCAAATTACAGGCCACACCAAAGATGAAGGTAAAACACACAGATGAAACTCAAACAGAGCAGTTGTAAGACAATAATAATAACAGCTGATGTTTATTGAGAACTTGATTTGCCAGACACAGTGCTAAGCATTTTAATATTATCTGTCTCACTTAGTTCGTACTGCAGCCTTATGAAGTAGGTACAATTATTTTCATTATATTATAGATGAAAACACTGGAGCCCAGAAAAGTTAAGGGTCTTTAGGCCAACAGATAATTACAGGTGGTGGATGCTGGATTTGAACCCCAACATTCTAATTTCAAGATCACATACCTGGCCATCCTTAGCTTTATAGCAGGCAAACACATAAACGCGTTGTCATTACTCATGAAACACCAACTGTTTCCTGGCATTTGGGTCTAAGGGAAATGGCTCTTTGTGCCCTCATAAGTGGGGCATGAATGGTTCAGAGGCTAGTGCCTTTTGCAACATCCCCCATGAGGCGGACGATGCTGGCAGGCCTCATAGGGGTTTCCACCGGGTCCCTCCATACCAGCTGAGGCCCAATGCCAACATGCAGTTCAGTCAAAGTGAGTAAAAGTAAAAGAAGCCAAAACAATGTGGTTCAGGCATTTAGTGTGGATGGCTTGACTTAATCTTGAGATATAATCTAAACTACCTGGAGAGATGGATGGACTTCGTGTCCTTCAAGCAATCCTCCACGGAGCCTCCTTAGCAGTAAACATTCCTCGAGCACTGCTCTGCTGGAGGAAAAAGAAAAATCACAACCACACAGAGTGGAGACCATAAATCTGGAGTGAAACTAATCTCGGTTGTGCCTTCAGTGTTGTTCGGCAGTCCCATTACAAGTGCTTCCCCCATTTCCCTCGGCTGCTATTCCAAACCTTTACCACTCTCCAAAGCTTTCAATCTTCTCTTTGGGGGATGACCCTGTTTCTAAGGCATGGCTTAGTAGCTATCGAGAGTGGCTTCCTTCACGTTCCCGCCCACGAGCCCACGAGGCCACCCGTATCTGCACCCATTCTTTCCTTGTTCTCACTCTAGCAGACAGTTTTCCTAGCAAAGGTAACTCCATCTACTGGTGCCATGAACATTATTCCACCTTGACTCCTTAGGAAATTTGCTTTATAAATAACGTCCTTTTCTTACTTTCAATGTTCTGTTGGTTATTCCCCTCAGTATAAAAATATGTTCATCTGTCTCACTTAAAAAAACAACAACAAAAAACAAAAACACATTTAATGACTATTTTTTTTAGCATCCTCATGCACCTTTCTTTGGTACCTACTCTTTTACAAAGTGCAGCCTAGATTTAGCCGCTGTGACTCCACATCACCTGCTCACTTTTTGGTCCAAACTAAGCTGGCTCTACCCATATCACTGTACCAAGAGTGCCCCACTGCATTTATTGTACAAACCCAGTGGCATAAGTGCTTGAGTTCTCCTCTTACATGTTGTCCGGCTGACTATTCTCCCATCCTTGGAGTTCTGGCCTTGCCTCCTTCTGTGACGTCTCTCTCTCTCTCTCTCTCTCTCCTGGTTTATCTCTGCCTCAGTTGCTCATATTCTGGTACCTTGATCAGTTTCTTCTCTGCCCTTTCCTTAAATTACAGGTGATTTACTTTTCCACTTGACTCACTTTGGAGATCTCATTCTAACCTATGCTTTACATTGAAATCTACACGCTGAGCCCTAGTCCCGTATCTCCCACTGTTTTCTAAGTAGTTTCATCTGCACATCCTGAAGATGTGCAAACTGAGGATGTCCAGAATTGAACACACTCATCTCTGCTCTTGTGAGCATCCCCAGTTACTGCTCTGCTTCCTATATTCTTTATATTAGTGAACATTTAGACCCTTTGCCCACTTTCCCAAGCCAGTTGTTGGAAAGCCTTTGACTCCTTTCTCACATTCCTAACAACACATCCGATATATTCTTCTCCTTGCAGATCTCTCATATCTAACCGGGCCACAGTTCCATTGACTAGGTCCATCAAATCCTTTAACTACTGCAGTCCAGTCCTTGACATTTGCCCAGCCTCCAGTTCCCATTTCCAATGCCCCTTTCGTAATACAAACACAAAAGTTCGACTATGTCACTCCCTTGCTCGCCGTTGATCATTGGCCTCTTGTGACTCTCGGCATACAAAATTTAAAATCTTTTGTCTACCTGGAAAACACCTATTCACATTTCTTATTCCTCTGGGAAGTTTTCCAGGACAGATTTAAATGCATTATCTTAATCTGCCACTTAACTTTGTGGATCCTTTGATTTAGTAAATCTCACAGTACTTGCTTCTTTGCCACTCTGACTCTCCACTTGTTTAAGTGACTTGAGAGCAAGACCTCGCTTCCTCAACTTTGTATCTGTAGCAGGTAGTATTCTAGAAGGCACTCAATAAACATTTAATGAGTGAAGAAAATGTAAGTATTTTTTAAAGCACATAATTGCAAAGAGTGTGAAAATTTTTCCCTAGGGACTCTCAAAGCCCGCCCTGCCAAAACTAAACTCAGGACTGTCCACGTGATTATACATACAACTCTTGAGACAGACAGGGATAGTTCCTGACCACAGTTTATGCTCTAATACAAGAAGAATGTGTGTTCCCAACCACTACTGGCACATATATACATTTTTAAGAACTAAAACTGATTGTGATTGTGCTTGGTGTCCTTGGCCAATAGAATCTAACTGTTCCAGTGAATTATTGAAGTAAGTGTCGAGAAAGGGATTAGGTAAGGTCCATACTTGTACTTTCTGAGACAGACTCCTTCAGGGAGAAGGCTGACAGTATTTCTGACCATAGAGCCCCTCGGCTCCCCTGGAGTTTTCCAACGTTCATCTGAGATCCATCATGTGTCACAACCAAGGACCCACAGGCCCCCTTGCACTGTGACAGCTGCCTCCACCTGGTCTTGGTGTGAAGGGACAGGGAACGCTTTGTGGAGTTTTGTTTTCCAATGTGATTTCTTACACTTTTGTATGAATATTCTCTTTAATTTATTTCATCCCAATAAGAGACCAATATTCAATTCCTTCCTCATAATAGCTCTCCCTTCCTCTCATGAGGAACATATGAGTGTATACAGAAAATATCATATATTAAACAGTCAAAATTGTTAAGATTTACTAGAAAAGTAGAACTAAGGGGTGGTTTCTAGTTGCCTATTGTTTCAAATCAGCACTTTGGAGGCAGATGAGGCAAATACCTTACCTTCCTCTCTCTTAGCCTTTGTATCCTGTTGGAGGTTTGTGTTTCAGGCAAAAAGAAGCTTTAACCTGGCTGTTTGGGGTCTTTTTGCCTAGTCCTTATGGAGGTACAACCCTCATATCATTTGTTACTTCAGTCAATATACAATTAGTATACTATTAGAGGTTTATTAGCTGATATCTGTATCCTTCCCACATTCTTTTAAATTGACTTCCTGGTGGAGAAAGCTATACTAGAGCAGTATTTACCCATTTGAATTTTGATCTGGCCTAGAGCTTCAGTTAAATTTGTATTTTCATGGTCCGCCTATATTTTAATCATTAATTTCTACTTTTTTTACCCTTGAAAGACAATCAAATTATTGATTTTGAATCAAGAGAGAGTCAAGAGAGAGAGAGAAAGAGAGAGAATATCATAGGATAAAAGTCTGCAAGTAGCAGAGAAAGAGGGAAAAAGCAAATTGTCCATGGCTCGGAGTGAGAACTGTGCATTATGGCAACTGGTGCTCATGGGTCAAGGCTAAAAAATTTAAAGAATTTTTTAAAAGACGCTCACACTTCTGGCTAATTAGTGCTATAAAGAATCAGGACTACAATTGGCAAGGCTAAATAAAGTATGCCTTTTTTATATGCTTCACAAAGTCGTTATAGAATTAAATGGGGTAACATACATGAGAGCAATTTGTCAGTTACAAAGTTCTGTACACACGTGTAATGTTCCTGGAGCGGCCACTTCTGAGGGACCATCAGCTTTTGGGTCAGTAATTTCCACTGTGGCTCCATGGATTCTCATCCACCGAGTCTCAGGGAGCACTGGCCTTCATCAGCACTGCAGAATTTGCCCTCATAAGAATACCAAATATACCACCTGCAGAGTATTTTATTTGCTTTAAAAGGCCAAGGATCTTTTTCTTATTCAAAAAAATGCAAAAGACTTTCTGTTTTTGAAACAATAAGTGGCACTGACATCTCTCAAGATTGAGAGCACTATTGTCTCATTTTAAGCACCCCCTTATTATTAGGTGAGGATGTTGTTGGCAGGAATGAATAATTAGGTAACTCTTTGTAGGCACATCATATTCTGGTCCCAAGGGGAACGTACAATTGTAACATCTCCTTGGATTATTTCACAAACATATGGCAAATGAAGCACCTGAGCCAGAGGTACAAGCATATTATACTAGGTCTGTTTTAACTTAAAACTGTGAAATACATCAGGTGGTGAAGTTACTTTGGTCGTGAACATCTATCATAGAAATAGGATAGAAGCATCTTTTCTTTATTGTCCCTTTTACTTGGACTGGAAATAAGAACAAGATAGCTTGGAAATCATCACATGTAGGATAAGATTCCAGGTAAAGTTCAAGATCTAATGAAGTATGTGATCTGGATTTACATGGGCCTCAGACATCTCCACATAGTTTATTAATGCCTGTTATCAATATCCACTGTTGGCAGGTCTGGAATCTCAACAATGATTACTGTATTTTCAATTCTCTTTTCTTCATCTTGTGTTTTCACTCCTCTGGCAATGCATATGGGTGATTTGATATGAAATTTTTTAATGATGAGAGTGGATCCTCTGCTGATTCAGTGGGGAGTTTCTGTGGTATTTTTTTAGCCTGCTTTATTATTACAATATTGGTTGTTTATTTTACTAAAGAGTCATCATCTGGTATTGGCTTCTTGGAATCATAGTAATCTAAGCAGAAATGCCCATCTCATTTGCTAGTGGAAACATCATATTTGAGAATGAATGGAAAAATTTTTAATTTGAGTTACTTATGTTTCAAAATTAGAAAATATAGATGCCATTGAACTCCCAAGTGTATAGTATGGTGCTTGTTCTGATAAGAAAATAAAGAATACACAGGCACAGACGACTCTAGTTTCCCTTCAATACATATGAGCAAATTCCATTTGCATTAATGAGTACTCTGCATGTGTGCTGGAGAGGATGTGGACCAAGTCACAATGGAATCCAATGCTTTATCTGGTTGAGAGAGAAAAAAAGACTTGCATCACATTCCTGAGCTTTTCCTGAGGAAGAGAAACATACAGTGCCGGGGGGTGGAAGCAGTGTGATGGCAGAGGTACCAGGGGAGAGGCACTCGCTTTTTCTGGCCAGTATGGCATGGAGCAGAGATTTGGGGGTTGGATTACTATGGTTGGCAAATGGCAAAGCTGACATTGGAGGCCCACAGAGTCTTGTATCTTCTGTCTTTGTGTTGCATCAAGATAGCGAAACAAAATATTTATGAACTTAATTCTGCCTCTCGATTTTTTCTGCCTTTGAAATGGCAACTCTCTGTGTGCTGATATGTATAGAGTGTGCAGTTCAGATGTGCTTCCAGCCAGTGCGATACTCCGCAAATGTGGTGCACCTGTGTTTTCTTGGTCACCCTGCTGTCACGGGGGTGTCTTAAAGTATTCTCTCCAAAATAAGTGACTAGGAGGTGGAGATGGGAGGGTGGGGGGAGGGGTAGCATCTCCCCTTTTCTCTTTCTTCTCTTTCTAATTTCTTCTCATTTGGAAAGCCTTGGAACATAGATTTTATTTCTGTCTAAGATGTCAGGTTTATCCCAGTCCAGAGATGTTGACAAATCCCTGCGGTGGCCCTGTGTGGCCTCATATTCTACCTATCTCACAGGGATGTAGCTATATTTATAATACACTCTTCTAATATTGCAGAACTGCTAAGGTCAGGGCATTCCGAGCCTTGTGGTGTCAGGCAAACAACCACACAAAACTGTGCATCACTCAGAGGCCCCCTTTGTAGAGCTGCTAACCCAACACTCTCTCCCCTGCACCAATAGGGACGCTAGTATATAGCAGCTCCTTAAATAATGTCGCTTAATTCAATGTTGTTTTGTCATAACACAGGCGAGATGCCATAGGAACTTAACTTTGTCCATATCAATTAGCTTATGGTAAAACTGGTTTCGTTATAGGTTGCTTCACTTAAAGTCACAAGACCTATGGACAACACTGAAGACTTACTGTATTAATGACCCTCTACCCAGCAAGCCCAACCCTGATTAGTCTGAGAAATGGACTTTTAGTGCTGGAGGAAACCACACAAGCAGAACACGAACGACTGCCAATGAAGGCAGACAATGAAAGAGAAGCACTGATTCTGGGCCTTTACCTTCCTTCCCCCTCTGAAGATTTAAACTTCTAACAGTCAAAGCAATAATGTTCTGACCTCAAAGGGCTGAGGTTCTGTTGCCACTGGTTGTTTAAAGAATCATTGCTCAGCAGCACTTGGTACCACTGGCCCTCGCAGCCAGCCGCTGCGGTGGCAAACACAGAAACTGGAGTTCAGTCATGTTGGCATCAGATTCTGGAAAGGGAAGGACAGGGAGGGAGGGAGTCTATTGGCCTAAAAAGCTGAAACATCTGCTGGAGTTATTAACAGCTTTTTGGCTGAGTTCAGCAGCAGGGCACCTTGTGGTTGGTAGATTCTTCTCTCAGCAATTCAAAACAATGCAGTTAAAGCAAATTTCTCATTTTCAGAGCACAGCTTAATGAGGCATACAGTATTTTAAAAATAGTCACACTTAAAATGGTCAACAGCAGTGACTGGAATCAGTGGTTACCTTCGGTACTCCACTGCATTGCTAACTTTGCCAGGATGGTTACATAACACGGATTTTTCAAAAGACCATGGAGCTCATGGTTAACGCTCTTGGTAGGAGTCTGTGTGCTGATGAAGTTTATGCAGATTATTCTACAGCGTAAATATTGGCAAACTCGATCAAACCACTTAGAAACCTGCTGGCTCTCCCTTCCCGAAATTGTGCATTAAACCATTTTAAGCTCAGAAGTCCAATTCTAACAAAGGTTCTGAGGGGCCAAATTTTGAAAATGAAGTGAGACTGAGTGTGTGAATATGTGGGCTCGAAAGAGCCCTGGGCTGGAAGTCAAGGGCAGAGGGTTCCTGCCATACTCCCTGCACTAACAGGCTGTGTAAATCTTTGGAGAGGGGTGTCCCGTCATCTTTCTGTCTCAGTTTCTCCCTGTATAAAATGATCAGGCCTATTAAAGAGCATGTCTCCAAATGTTTCTATTCAGCTCTGCCACCTTGGGAACTGTGGAGTTCAAATTCAATTTTAACCTGTTCCTCTAATGAAATCCATGAGCCGTAACCGAGCTGAGACTGCTCACCAGTGCCTTTCTGCTTTAGCACATGCGTGGTATTTGAGTGGGGGCGTCAGACAAACAAACTGCAAAGTGAAATAGCTCTGTCAGTCACTCCAAGTGAGTGCACCATATGTTGTAACAGACGTGGGCAAAGTGCAAGCAGCCCCAGCTGGATTTCCTAGCCTGTTAGTTTATCTGGCCAGATGATGGTGTCCAGCCCAAGAAAGGGTCACGCACAGCTTTATGCCCTACTGATCCAGCATGCTCATTTTGGCAGAAGGGAGAGGGTGATGAGGGAGGGCGAAGGCTGAGCAGTGGTGAGCCCACATCTGTGACTGACGAAGCTGCAGTCCGCCCCATTCCTCTCTCATCACTTGTCTCTGTGCCCAGCACGTGGCAGGACAGGAGAGAGAAGTTAGCCAAATCGCTGTTTCCCCAGGCAAACTGATGACCTGATCCTTCGCTGCAGAGGGAAATCAAAGGAGGGCAACACGCCCGTCCTGCATTCTGATCCGGGAATCTCTAGGAACAGAGACAGTATTTCAATCTATTCAAAAAATATCCTGTTTTGTTTTAAGATACACTTACACCCTGATAGGCAAGGGTCTCATGAATGGGAAGGGGGGGGCGGGTCCTTCGAGCCTCTATAACCAAACAGTTTCTACCACTGAGGCTGAAGGCACACAGTCCAAGTCAAATTGATTTGTCTGGTCCTCTACCTTAATGAAAGCCTCAGGTTTCATTCAAAACTGCTGGGAGAGTTGTACAAGTTGAGTTAAAAAACAAATCGCAGCCTTCCCACGCCTCCTGGAAGGGTTCAGATGGTGTGGTCCTTGATTCCTGAATGAACTTAAGAAAATCTTCACAACTTCCAGAGCCCTTGTGTCATGAAGATGAAGGAGGAAGACCTCAAACTCCTTGCTGCAGAACCCACTTGGGTGGTGCCAGTCTTGCCTTTCAGATGAAACAGCATGTCTATAAAAGGAAACCTCATACATCTGCAGAGAACCTGGGAGATGCTTCTTATGGCAGTTAGGAGCTTTGTTGCCGTTGAAAACCCAGATGATGCCATATTTTTCCCCCAGGAAAACTAGCCAACATACTGTTCTGAAGTTTGCTGCTGCCACAGGAGGTGTTCCCATTGTTGAACAATTAACACCTGGAACCCAATCTAACCAGCTCCAAGCAGCTTGCTGAGAGACTCAGTTTTGGGGGATTGTAATCCCAGGGCAGACCACCAGCCTCTCACAGAGGCATTTTCTGTGGACTCATGGCTCTGTGGCACAAATGCTCCCCTGTACTCTTGTGTTATATGGACACCGCCACCCTGTGCAACTGTAAGGGGCCACCAGTGGGTGTGATGTGGCAGGACACTGGCCCAGGAAGTCCTGCATAAGCAGAGCATAGCTCACACAAGTTCCCATGGGAACTCATACCTGAATCCCTCTTCTGCGGAGACAGATGAGAAGTGAAAGAAAGATGAAGCTTCTGAGGAAACGACCGACCTGAATCCCATGCGGCTGAACTTGGCACATGCGTGCTACTTGCTCAGCAGGTCCCCACTGAAGCTTGGGGACTCAGGCCGCTACTGGAGACTGTCTGCAGTTCCCACCCCATGGACTGCTGAGGGGGTGGCCACAGCCATGGTGGTGTCCTTAAGCTGGACTTGCACAGGATCTTACAGAGATCACAGAAATAAGGTTGATAAGAAATACATATCAATTTACGACTCCCCTTTCCCCCGGATACCAACAGATCTATGTCAAAGACAAGTGTAGACATGCCCTCACATCCACAAGCATGGCTGTTGATTTGCTGAAAATGCGTGTGTGTGTTTTAAACACAATATCACCTGTCAAGTCAGGGCATGAGACCCAACAGCAAATATTTTTTTGTACTACTGAATAAAAAAAGTAATAGTATCTTACTTGAACTTTGGCATATTTTGACAATTGCCAAAGTAGAATACAATTCTAATGGAGACTCCAAGGGCATGTGTAGTGTTTAATAAAATTAAAAAGTAGAAATCAGACAACCCATAGGCTGTCTTTATTTTGGCCAATAAGCTAATAGTTCATTTTGAGTTGCTTAACATGTATATAATAATCTTCCTTTTTCCAAAGTGAAGTGAGACTCTAAGCATTCTTATCATTTACTGTTAAAATATAAGGTGGCATATTTTTTCAGAGTGAATATGAAAATTTAGAGGTTTAATAATAATTGAATTACAACCAGAATCAACAATTGGTAGAATTGATGTTCTATAATCTAAAATAAATCTCTTAATGGTTTGTTACATAAATGAAGAATATTTAGGGATGCTATATAGATGAAAGACAAAGGAGATCATGCAATCTTGGCATCCACAGCAAAATAACTGTATCCTCATAGCATTCCAAGGGACCATAAGGGTCATCTGGTCTCATATGGGGAGGCAGGTTTAGAGAAGTCACTTGTCCAAGGCTATGCAGTAAGGTGGTTGTTGATTTTATTAAACAACATATTCCATTTATCAGTATAGTTTTAATGACAAAACCAGACTCCTTTACAAGATATGTTATCAAATATAAAGTAATCTACTATAGGACTCTACTCACATTATCTGTTTGTCTCACCCCTTCAGATACTCCCCATTACCTTTTCTTTAGAGAAGAGTGGCTACTCTCTGCTCCAAAAGGAGTAGAAATTTTGCTCCCAAAGTCCTCGGAGGAAAGTCTGTGTTAATATTCAACAATAACCTTTATGAATTCACCAGTGAATTAATAAATATTTGAATTTATTGAATTATACAAGAATATAAGATGAAACGTAAGAATATAGTATATGTATGTATACAGTGCCAACTATAAGGAAGGGGCTCTGAGGGAGAGATACCAATATTATTGAGTACTCTTCATGTTCCAGTAACTCTGCTAAGAGACTTTTGAAGTATGTGACTTACTTCAATTACCTCAATCCTGTAAGGTAGGTACTCAGTTACAGATAAAGGTGCTGGGACCCAGAGAGAGGAAGAACATTGCCTAATGTTACATCATTACTATGTAGTAGAGGGAGGTTTTAATCTTAGGCCACCCTAACTTGATCATTTACCTATATGTATAACACACATGCAGGAGGATATATGTTCAGGGGAACATACCTAGTAAGTGATGGGCATTATAGATAATACCTATGGTGAGAGTTCAGAGGAGAGATCACTGGATATGCCCAGGATGTATCAATGATGAATCCTATTGGATTAGAGTACTCAGGCACCATATTTCACTGAAAGAGTGGGATGGGCCTAGTCATGAAGAATGGGTAGGTTTTGACAGGCAGATATGATAGAAAAAAAATTACACTTTGGGGAAATAGCAATATACAGATAATGTATTATAAAATTGTATACCTGAAACCTATATAATTTTGTTAACCAATGTCATCCCAATAAACTCAATACAAATTTTAAGAAAATAGCTTCTAGCCCTGACTGGTATAGCTCAGTGGATTGAGCATGGGCCTGCGAACCAAAGGGTCACTGGTTCGATTCCCAGTCAGGGCACATGCCTGGGTTGTGGGCCAGGTCCCCAGTAGGGGGGCACATAAAAGGCAATCATACACTGATGTTTCTCACCCTCTCTTCCTCCCTTCACCTCTGTCTATCAATCAATCAATCAATCAATCAATTAATCAATCAATAGAAAATAGCTTCTAGCAGGAAATGCACAGTAAAGATCTATCAGTAAATCAATCATCTTGGTTAAAAAAGAATGTTTCCTTTGGGAAGTTGTGAAACAAGGTCAGAAAAGAAGCCTGGGATTGGACTCTAAACAATTCAATGCCAGGGTGGAGGGCTTGGACTTAGTACTTTGGGGAATGGTGGACAGAACAAGTTACTTGGAGACAGCCTGCAGAACCAGAGAAAGGAGACAAGGAGAATACCTCAGACTTTTTACTATGATGGGTCCAGGCATGAGGTGGTGATGGTGAAGGTAAGTGATACAATAAAAACAGATGTAAAGGAACTTACAGGATAAACTAAGCACTGTTCCAAGGGGATATGGTGACTGACTGTAAATCAATCCAGATATTATTCTAGATGGAAGGATCTGGATGGAATAATGAAGCATGTCCAAATTATTCTGGCTTCAATTCATTTGTTGAACATTTAATTGTTGAAGGTCTACTACATACTTGTACTCTTTCCTGGAGATACAGAAAGTGAACCAGACTTAGTGCTGCTAGGGAATTTACTGTCTGGTGGATGACCTGGGGGCTGTGGCTTAGGCTGATAGGGATGGAGGGACCTCATGAGGGAAAATTGGTTTTGTTAAGAAGATAATGGTTTGGAGGTGAGATTAGGGTAGCCCAGGTTAAAAGGTAGATTAGGCAGGTGATGGTAAAGAACAATATGTCAGCAGGCAGATCAAAGCTGGAAAAAGGAATTAGAAAGCCTTATAGAAGTAACCAGGTGTCAAATAATTTCTAAATTATGACTGCTGCCTTCACAATTCCCGTGCACGGGTGTCCTCAGTTTGCCTTTGTCATTAGATTTATCCCACCCCCTGAACCCACGTTTTTGGTAATGCACTTTTTGGTATCACTAAATTTTTGTCTATCAAGGGTTCATATGACTTAAATATTCATTTGTACTGTAGCATGGGAAATACCCAACCCAGTCTGATTGCTTCAGGAGAGTTGTAAAATATTTTCTTTCTGTGAAATTCTTTAGGACCGTGCTTTTCAAAATTTAGTGTGCATTCAAAGCACCCAAGGATCATGTTAAAATGCAGCTTCTGATTCCGTATATTTGGAACAGGGTCTGCAGTTCTGCATTTTGAAGCTTCCTGGTGCTGCTGCTACTGGTGGTCCTCAGATCTAACTTTGAAGGTTTGGCCACATTATGTTATTAAATATCATATTGCCCTCTGCCATTGATGGTATTGAAAACAGTTGTTTTTAATCTTGTAGCTACAATGTATTAAGACAAAGATGATGAAAACATAGGAAGGTAAACTCTGTGAGAGAAATGGCGTGTGCAAATTTTGCTATATAGCCAAGAGTATGGGATCCACGACAGAAAAGAAGGGCTGATACACTCACTAAGCTCCTTGACTTAATGCCAGAGAGATTCAGTGACAGCTCTGTCTGGTCTCAAATCAAAAGACATCCAGAAAAAAAGCACATTAGCTCGGCTGTGGTTGGGTTCTCAGACCTTGGGCACGTCTGTGGAGCTGAGGTGGTGACACATTACATTATCCAAGCAGCTCTTGCTTTCTCCCATGCTTGGATGAAGGCATGTTTATAGAAACAGATGGGGAGCTAAAAGTCAGGCCAGTGGTGGGCAAGATAGGAGGAAAAGGCACAATATGAGCTGTGCCCTGAGATACGATGAGTCTGCCACAAAGAATGGTAGATGGGAACAGTTCACCCAAAGAAACAGCAAGAGTGCACAGCACAGAGACAGGAAAGCAGCCAGTTTCACACTTGTAAGCCATAGGGTGCATGGTGGAAATAGCTGCTGCTGAGGCTGACAGCTAGGATGGAGCCAGTTGGAGCAACATCTTATGAAAAATTAGTGTTATTCTGAAGGCAATAACCATTCAACCAATGAGGAATCATCCAAAGTGAAAAAGCGTCATCAGACCTAGGCTTCAGACTTCCTGGTGGTCAGTCTGGAGTTTGAGGGAGCACTATTTGGGAGCCTAGATGAGAGATGAAGACCTGGAAGTTGGGCAACTGAAATGGATCAGGAATAAATGAAGGATGTGCTTTGGGGTTTGAATTGACAAGAGAGATGAGAGATCTCTCACTCTACATAGAGTGAGACGGAGCAGCCAAGATGATTCCTGTTTTCCTGGCGTATACAGAAGCTGCCTGGAAGAGAGTTTGGCGGTTAGGATAAAGCTTTAGGCTGGTGAAATAGAACTGGATATGCATAGTGGGAGTTGATGGGGTGGGGCCAGAGGTTAAAGTTGAGGCCAAATGCCAGAAGGAGATTGGATGGATCAAGGACTGAAAACACGCTGTGGGATTTGCAAGTCGAGAGGTTATCAGTGAGCATTGCTTGAGGAGTCCCAGTCCAGGTGAGAGGTAGAAGCCAAGTGACAACAGTTTAGAGAGGAATTAGGAAGGAGGCCTTGTGATCTTCTTCTAGAAGCCAGGAAAGGAAAAAGAGGTATATAATATGTAGGTAGTTGATGTAGAGGCTAGGAATTTTGTTGGCATGATTTTTAAGGATGGAACTGGGGAAGCAAATCCCCAAATTAAGTTTGGCTTATCTGTTTTTTTTTTTTTTCAATTCTCACTCATGAATATGTTTATTGGTTTTAGAAAGAGGACAAGGGAGAGAGAGAAACGTCAATTGATTACTTCCTATATGTGCCCCAACTGGGGATTTAACCTGCAGCCTAGGTATGTGCCCTGACTGAGAAACAAACCCACGACCTTTTGGTGTGTGAGATGATGCTCCAACCAACAGAGCCACCCTGCTAGGACAAATTTGGCTTATCTTAAATGTCCAAGTTATTTTTGTTTTTAGACCCTTCACTGAACCATAGGTTCTGACACATTTCTGCTAATTTATTTTTTCTTCCTTTATTTTCTAAATATTTACATTTTCTCCAGAAAGTTGTTCAATTTTGTCTTGATACTTTCCATTTTAATGAACCTACTTGATATGAAAATCAGCAATCTAGAAATGGAAGGCATCTTAGATCGTTTTGTCTAACCTGCTCTCCCCAACTTGTAATCCCCTTTTAGAATCCTTGACATATTTTTATTGATAGTGAATTGCTGCTTCAGAAGAAAGCCAGTCAGTTTGGTTTGACGTACCACACCTAAGACCATGTCTGTGTTAGTTTACCTGGGATGTGCTTAGCTGCAGCTAATAGATGACTCCAATTCAAAATTGGTTAAACAACAATGAAAATATATTAATTCACCTAATGAGATAAACCTAAAGTAGGCAAGTGTCAGAAGTTGTAAAGTCAGTGTTTCAACACAGTGACAAACATCCAGGATTTGTCTCTTCACACTGCTCTCCTCAGCGTATCAGCTTAGCTCCCCTCTTTGTCACAAGATGGCTGCCATTATTCCAGGCATCACGTGCCATCACTCACCTTAGCATCTCACAGTGGCAATGGGCGTGGGCAATGAACTGCACTACTTTGGTTTGTATTTTAGTTCTACTTACATACTTTGTTGGTAAATATTTTTAGTTTCTCTGCCTTTCAATTTCTTCAGTTGCCAAACTTAGTCACGCAATCAACCTTGTAGGTTGTTGTTCGGATTAGCACGTATATATGCTAAATGCTACATATGCTAAATGCTATATATGCTGAAAAAGTACCTTGCATATACTAAGTGCTCAGTAAGTGTTCCTTACCAAGCATTCAACAATTGTATTTGAGCTATATGTTCATCCTTTTTTCTTTATTAAAATTGTTTTTTAAAGATTTTATTTATTAATTTTTAGAGTGTGGGGAAGGGAGGGAGAAAAGGAGGGAGAGAAACATCAATATATGAGAGAAACACCCATCAGTTGCTTCTTGTTGCACACGCCCTGCCTGGGGACCAAACCCACACCCCAGGCACATCCTGACCAGAGATCAAACCAGCCACCTTTCACTTTGCAGGATGATGCCCAATCAACTGAGCCACACCATTCAGGGCTAAAATTGTTTGTTGTTGTTGTTGTTTTGATCTAATAAGAAAATGTTGTTATATTTCAAGCTAATAATAGGTTCAACAAAATTTTTCCACCAAAACATTTCTTTCAAGTAATGATGACTAGCTTTCAGGCTAACTAAATTTTTCATTCTTAACATGCTCCCAAAAGGTAAAGCATTATCAAGTTACTATGAATGCTAATACTATAGTTAAAAATAAATTTAGCTGAATGTTAATTTGATTAAGGTAGATTAAAAAATACATTCAGGGGATATGTGGGCATTATTTTCACAATTAGAAGTCAAAACACTACATTTTTTGTTAAACTTTGATCAGTTCTAACATATTACTATTCTTTAAGAAATCATCATATGTCGTCCTAATGTTCTCATAATGGTCAATCACTGCCATATTTTCAACTGGTGAGTTACATTTCTCATGCGGTATTTCCAGGTCAATAAGACACTGCTGAGAGAGTACAGGCCCACCCCTTAATCAGGCACTGGCAAAGGGAATGGAGTTACTGTGATTGGCTTTGAAAACCCAGTATTTATCCTTGAAATGGGGGCTGAAGATGTAGATTTATGCGTGGATATGTGAATAAAACTTGGGCTCTGCTAACAGGGAAGGGAGAAGAGACGTATGGCTCGGGGAGGCGACCAGTAGTGTTGACCACATCTCACACAACGTGCCATTTGCTCACTCTATTCGTTACCACTTTGCACACGTCGGTCCCGCTGAGAGAAGAAACTGGAGGCAAGGACAGTTTTGTGCTTACTGCGTACTAGTGCTACACTGATAATACACACACTCTGGAGTCAGGCCTGAATCCTGGTAAGTGAAAGCTGAAAGTACATTTGAATATACAACGGTGTTTTACAATATCAGCTTAAACATCAGTGTAAAAGAACGTGTACATCTATGTCAAATCGCAAACCTTTTCCTGCCTCCCTTTTCTCACAGCAACCAGGTGATGGATAAAGAACAGGTGTTATTATCATGTTGCAGATGATTAAATGGAGGCTCTTAGAAATCCAATAGGAACTTCGGATATAGAAGAAATAACAGCATTCAAACTCAAATTCAGATTACTCATTTCCTAGTAAGATGTCTTCTCTATCACAGTGCCTTTCTTATAAAATAAAGGCAACTTGGATTGTTTTCTTCAGCCGTCATTAGGAGTGGCTCCTCCAGTCTCACAGCCAGTAATTTCTTATGCCGTGCCAAATATATGACAGAGCATGCGAGCACATAGCTGACCACGGCATTTTTAGCACCCTTCATTCCAGAGAAGTAAACACACATATTTACGTGTCTATTCTACCAAAGGGTTATCTGGAGTCCTTTATTATGATGCACACTCTTTCTTCAAGTGCTCGGTGTTCATTGCTAGCCCCTAGTTTATTTCTTTAACCGGCACTGGCACCGGGATACTTGAAAATGTGATTGCAGAGAACATGACATCTGAGAAGTCTTTTCACAAAAATAACTGATCATTTAAAAAAAAGAAAAAACCCCCACAATTTCATCCCTGAAAGCTAAAATTTGGGTAAATTTCCATTAAAAATCATGTAAAAAAATTGTCAGTAAGTTACATTTCTTCCTTTTAAAAAAATCTTTATAATCAGTGTAATGGGGTAGTTAGTGACTTTGGAACACTTTACTTATCACTTTAATAGGAAGCATTTGGCATGTTTATAAGGCTACTATCATCATTGTTATTTACATCATGATATGCCTGATGTTTCTGCCAGAGACCCAGCTGGGACCCCTGCCCTCTGGACATCCGATTAAATGCCTCTGCATCCCATTTCCATGGCTTGTGACAGTCCAAAGACCTCCCTGTGATTTCTAGGTGTTTTTGGGACTTACCCTATTTCCTTTGCTTCTGCAACCCAAGGTCCTGGTGTGATATGTGGGTCTGCTCCAGATGAACCAGGCGGGAAGCCCTCGTTGCTTCACTGGTCTCTAAAACAAAACAACACCACTCACTCTAAATATTTCACGAGTTAAATAACCCCGCTGAGGATCTGGGGTTCCCAGGCAAGGCTACATGAGAATCACGCGGACTCCTGCTGTCAGCCCAACACATTTGTCTGGAACAAATGTAACCCTGCCCCTCCTTCCTCGGACACTCCAGGCTCTGCACCCCAAGGCTCCCCGCTCTCACTTTCGGCTCCCAGGCACTTGCCAGGACATTTTCTCACTATCCTCTTTCTGGGAGAAAATCTGGTGTCAACTGTTAGCATCAAACAGTATTTCTCCACTTCTTTACGTTTGCAATTCACCTTGTTCGGTGTCTGAACCACAGTAAATATAAATAAAATAGATCATTAAAAGTTTACTTTTTCTGACTTTTCTACCCATTCTCTTCCCAGGTGAAATCATAAAGCAGGTAGAGCTGAGGCTGATGCTGGCAGACCGTGGCTGAGGGCCAGATCTGGCCACACCCATTAGTCATGCTTTTTTTTTTTTGGTCTAAGGCTGGTTTCACACTCACACTAAGAGTGAGGCTGAGTAGTTGCGACAAAGACCACAGGTCCGCTAAGCTGACACTACGTGTGATCTGGCCCTTTACAGGGAAAGTTTGCCCTGATGTAGACAACTCTCCTGAACATACTTGCCTATACCTAGGGCTTTGCTGTGTGCAGCATTTCACACACACTAATAACCTTGATCCTCTAGCACCTCTGCAATATCTATTCCCATCATACTGCAGATGAGGAAATTGGAAAGTGAGCAGCCCAAGGTCTTAGAGGTAGTAGGTGAGAGAGCTGCAATCAGCAAAAACTGATCTGTCGGTCCACTCTGGAGGATGCCCTCTGCAGAGGAGGGAGAAATCTGCCACGGAAAGGGACCCACTTATCTCTCTGCCCCGATGGTTGAGCAGGGACCATTGCCATCTGGCCCTATCCCATTCACTTCTGAATCCTTGAGGTAAACCTGACCGCTCAGTTCTCCTCCCCTAGTCTGTCAGGGGGTAGGGGCTAGGAGATTCTAAAATGAAGATGTAAGAACTGCAGATTAATTCTTCTTAACTCTGCACTCATCTGGAGTAAAATTAGCCGGCACGGGAATTCCCCAGAGTCTAAGAGCTAGACACGGATGCATAGGCACCTCAGAGCCCAGCTGCCGCCTTGGCTTGGGTTTGCCCTTGGTTGAGACTGTTGGCTTGGCCTTCTCACTCTGAATTCAGTGCTCTTTACACTGTATTAAGCAGACTGTTGAATAATGATAGCACAAATGAATAATTATAATTCCATTAGGAAGTACAAAAGAGGGGATGAAATTCCATGTTGGTTTCCAAATGTAGCTGTCACCAATTCTTTCCCTCGTTATCGGTGCATGCTGCTCCTGAATTCAAGTGGTGGTCACAGTCTAATTTCTTTCCCCTGGAATCTGGGTGACCCCAGGGACAGGTGTGAGAAGGAAGTGCCGTGCTGGGACTTCTCTCACTAGGTTATAAGAAGTTGGCAGTCTCTGTCTGGGCCTCTTGAGAGATTCATTTCCTTTCAGAACCTAGCTGCCATTCTGTGAGACTCAAAAGCCCCATGGACAGGCCATGGGCAGGCGTTCTAGACAAGGGCCCAGCTCATCTCTCTGCCACCAGCCAGCATCAGCCTCCAGCCTTGTGAGTCTGCCACCAGCCTGCCCAGGGGAGCCTTCAGACAACTGCAGGAGAAATCGCAAGCAAGATGCACCCGGACAACCCATAAAACTGTGAAAGTTAATACATTGTTTCGAGCCACTGCATTTTGGCATAGTTCTGTGCAGCTATGGATAATCAGATGAAAGTTTAGAAACAAAAAGATAATTTAGTTATATGTGAGAAAAATGAACACATTTTGTAACACCAGTCAAACCAGCCAAGGAACCCACTGGACAACTACAATCAGAAAAAAGAATTCCCTAAAGTTAGTGTGGCCAAACACATTCAGATTCCTTTTGCCTCTACCCTTTTGAGGAAGAGGTGGGGTGAGCTGTGTGCAGGTGGGAAGAGGTTATTTTAGCATAATAATGCCTCAAGTTTGCGTTCTTCATTAGCAAGAGAAACTTTTCTCTTGTAGGTACTTCAGGCTTAAGAATCTGATCCTACTCCTGAGGAAAGTTGAAGGGTAAGGAACATGTTAAAACGCCTATGCAGGACAGAACCAGGAATGAGGATCTCCAAGGCTTTGACTGGGAGAAGTGGGACCCTGGTTGGTAGAAAGACTAAGGGGTCGAGAAAAAGAAGAATGTTGGAGAGCCTCCAGGAACTGGATGGTTTCCATCAGATGCTGCTTTTGCACACCCTGAACGGCAGTCTTATGGGAAGAAGGAAGAAACAGTTTGCCCTGTCTGCTGTTCTTCAGTGAATTCCCAGCTGTCTAATAAATAAGACTGTCTGTGCTTTAAGATCTCATTAGGGTCTGGATTTCAATGAGCTCATTTTCCTCCACCCTCTCCCAACCCCCTCCCAAAAGAGTGGCTATCTGGTGGAGTAAGGAGTGACTGAAAATGTTTTCCTTCAACTTTAGAAGAAACAAAAAAGCCCCAACATTGTGTTTCTAGAGTTTTGAAAGGCCTGTGTGTGTATGTGTTCAAGAACTAGGTCGATTCTCTGGAATCGTAAATTTTAGTCTTTCCTTCTCTAACATCTCCCACCCTGCACCCTTAGTAAAAGTCTTGTTGCTTTTACTTTCTCTTTGTCCTTCCCTCTCAGCCCGGGTGTCCCAGTATCCCATTAACCCATCCACCTCTACTCTGCACTGGCCCTACCTGGCTCAGCACAAGAAAGCTGACTTAAAAGACCTCATCTATTGACTCTCTGCCCTCCGGCTCTGTTGATTTCAGCCAAGAGCGGGGGGCGGGGGCTGGAGAAAGATGGAAGAGAGGGATAGAAGTGAGATCAGGATAATTACTCCCCTGGCTTTCTCTCCCAAGTGTCACCCTGGGCCAGTGGGGTCCCTTATCTAAAGGTCTGGGCTCTTCTCCTGACAGCCTTCTCTGCATGACTTTCTCATTTTGGGTTCCAGTAACTACTCCTTCCCCTCCTTGCTTGGACCCAAGACTGGTAACAGCTGTGTTTTTATTAGCCCAGGGTGTTGTACTAACCCTGGTGGCTTCCCCAGAACTCTGTAAATAGTCTCTTTATTAAATTCTCCTGGAACGATCCTAATGTGAGCATGCCATCTATTTCCTGCTGGGAACCCGACGGATATACCAGTCTACACTATTGGTCACTTACATCCCCACATAAATTTGGTTCAAGACTTCTCTCTCCCTTGGCTATCGTAACTTAAAGTCCAACCACGGCACCGAAAGAGCTTCAGTCCCCAGGACGTTTATGGATAAGCAATCTGGAGGAGTTTGTATTGGTGGGGAAGGAAAGGGTGAAAAACTTAAATCCGCCTCTCATGAATCACAGCCAAAGGAAGCCTTCCACTTATTCTAACACTAATTTTATATAATACCCTGCCCTTTACCTCCAGTAAAACATTAGCTCAGCCAGCTAATGGCTAAGTGAGGAGGGAGAGCTGGTCCCCTTCTTTCTCGTAGATTGGGTTGCAAGATGAATGCGTGGAGACATGGGGGGCTGGAGGACAGCTGGTGGCCGGCAGGGGACACACCAACACAAACCTTTTCTGATCGAAGGTTGTGCTAAGACTAACCATGACTATACACTTAGCTTCTTAAAGGGGGAAACACAGGCTTTCAATGTTATTTCTGCCTTCTCTGTTGTGATTTTGTTAGTTTTAAAACCACCGTGTCCTCAAAAACTGTGGGTGATGTTGGCAATGCTGTTAAAAGTCTCCTGAGTAATTTCTGGGCTTTTAAATTGAAGACCTCCTCAGCAGTAAACAAGAGAGAGAGATATCTGATCACATTGATTGTTGTCCCTCCTAAGCCTCCAGGGGCCCTCTATTGCTTAAGATGCAATGTCCAAACTTCAGCCTGGATTTCAAAGTCCCATAATTTGGAACAAAGTTTCCTTTTCAGCCTCTTTTCTATTTCTAGCCCCTCTTCTATTTCTTATCTCATTATTTCTCCATGTAGATTAACCTTCAGCCAAATCAATCAACTTCTTTATTTCTAAGCATGCTCTACAAGTGCCCATCTTGTATGTGGCTCACCTCAGGGCCTTTGCTCAGCTTTTTTTTTTTTTTGCCAGCTGAAAAATCCCTTCCCTTGCACTGGAGAGCGAACTCTTGGAGGTAAGGGTGCTGGGTTTCATTCTGTGAGTCTCTCCTACCTTGCCCATTCTCAGTATCCTCAAAAGAATGTGTGAAATAAATTAGAGAAGCTGATACAAACGGCAACTTCTCAGGAACTGTTTCTAATTTTCTTGGCTTAAGAAAAACAAAGTTGAGGCTCAGAAATGAGAGTGGTAGACAGCCAGGTTTCTGTGTTGTGGGACCATTCTTAACTCTTCAATCCATCCATCCTGACCTTTGCACTAGACCACATCCGTGCACAACTATCGGGGCAGGAATTAAGCCTGGATTAGAAATGACTCTGCAGTATTTCCATTTGCCTGTTCAGTGCTCCATAAATGCAGGCTCCATTGAGGATTGATAATTTGTAAGCTTTTCAAGGTGCTGTGGGGGAGAGGGCAAGTTTTTTGAAATTTTATTTATTTTTAGAAGGGAAGGGAGGGAGAAAGAGAGGGAGAGAAACATCCATGTATGTCTGCCTCTTGCGCACCCCCCCCCTTCCTCCCTCTCTCCCTCCCTCCCACTGGGGACCTGGCCCACAACCCAGGCATGTGCCCTGACTGGGAATCAAACCAGTGACCCTTCGGTTCACAGGATGGCACACAGTCCACTGAGCCACACCAGCCAGGGCTAGGGAGGGGGCAATTTTTTAATAGTTTCTCCATATTTATCTGGGTAAAGAAGTTAAGAAAATTGGATCTAGAGGAAAGCCAGGAATTACAGAGATAAAGTTGAAAGCTTAATTTTTTTTTTTATTGGAAAATGTACTATTCTGGTGTTTGATATTCCAAAGAGATTGCCTCAGCAAGAAGTTAAGGTTAGATGTGGCCCGGTGCCTAGTGAAGTCTTGTGGGCGGCCAAGGGAAGGCTGTGGGTGAAACAGTGCGGAAAATGTTACTTCCAAATTTTAGTTGTTCCCCAAAGATCGGCCCCAGCTCTAACATTTACCCTGTGCTTTATAATGGCATTTGGGGAATCATTAAAAACTTTTGGTGTCACTGTTTTAATTAAGAGTGAAAGTTCTACATGGGCCAGGCGTGCTGGGGCTCCGTCAGTAGTGGTCACCGGGGAGAGATGGAATGTCAAGTGAACGCCAGCTCTGGCCGACGGCCGCAGAGTCCCCACACCCCTGACTTAAAGCGTGTCTCGAAAGGATACTCCATCTAGCAAGGACAGTGGTGTTGGTACACTAAAATGGAATGTTAGGGGTTCTCTCTAAATCTAGATCTATACCTGTGCTTGCATCTATACTAATGGTGTCCCACCGAAATACTGGAATATAGTCCAACAATAAAATGGATTACATTTTTTTGATAAAATTTGCTTAAGTGTTGTGAAATTGAATGTGTGAAAAGCTAGGCTTTAATCTTAAAATACGGCTTTAGGACAGCGTCTGCCACATTTAGAGCCTTAATTTTGAAGCTTCGTTCTTAGTGCCTTGCTTATGTGAGATGCAGGGATTGGCAGTCCGTGAGGTTATGCAATGTGATTGTTACTGTATCTACTTTTGAGATTGTGCAGCGGATTGTTGTATCGACTGGCAACAACAGTGTTTTGAGAAAATACTTTCTTCAGGTTACTCTATTTTATGATAAACAGAGCGACCCTTTTCAAATTCCTCATTTACTAGAAGACACAATTGCTGAATGAGCGTATTCTGTAACCTAACTACATTCTTTGCCTTTGGAGGGGATCCAGGGATATTTAAGAACAGTGCAGCCTCACCATAATAAAACACTGTATGTGAAACAGTTCCCAATAACTGCTTACATTAGAACGTTATGTAGTTAGCCGTTACTCCTCTACCCAGGGTACATTATATCAGAGAAAACACTAAACTTTAACTATTTCCTCCTTGGGGAATCTGAGAAATCACTTTGCACAGATTAGTGTGTTATATATTCTATGCTCTGTAACAATGGCATTCGAATGCAGATTTTAGTACACTTACCCTTTGTAGATAGCTATGTCCATGAAAACAGCGACTGACAAACACAAGCACGTTATGATTTTACACATATTTAGAGAACCCTGCAGCATGCTAAAAAAAAAAGAAAAGAAAGTAATTTACGTCCAACTTTGCATGGCCCGGCAGTACCACGGTCAGGAAATACCTCCCGGGCTGCAGACACTAGTGTGTTAATGCCTTTGATTACTTTCATATGGTACTCTTGGAATTGTTGAAACACAGCTGCCACACATCAGAAGGTACTAGAAACAATCTGTTGGACAATATAGCAAAATGGCAGTAAGTGAATTTCAGAGATACCCCATGCTAGTTACTAGGGGACAATTTACATAAAAAAGGAAAAACAGTAAAAATTTGAAAAGTGACAAACTCATCAGGACATATCCCCAAAAGTCATTGGATAGCTACTCTGTTGTAGCTTCAGTGAATATATCCCCCAATATTGATTAATGTAGGTTTTCCCCCTCAAGATGACTTTGTTTGGAATGCCAGTTTTGGAGGACTAATTGTTATCTTGAGGCAGAAAAATAGCCTTGTTAGATCACACACACCTGAAGGGTTGCAGCGGGTTCTATCCCTAGCTTTCTAGTATTGTAATACCTCATCTGACACCACAGCCACCCCTTCTATTCTTAAAACTCTCCAGTGACAATGATTCAGCAGTGTGTCTTGGAAGCTCACCTGGTGTCAAAGTAGCCACCTAAAAAGACTTGGGAGACATTAAATGTAATCCCTGTGGGTATGCAAAGTTACTAAAATACAAGGGAGAGATTTGAATTCTGTCTGTAACAGACTCTCCGGTTACAAATATTTTTAAAGCAGGCACAATTTTGAGAATCAGAGTTTCCATAAAATATATAGATGGTTTTAGTGTTGCTAATGGACTGAAAGGTTAGCCTATATATTGCCAATGGATCACAAATTCTCATTACTTGTTGTTTTAACAGCACTGGTTGGAAAGGCAAACTCAGAACAGTAGAGACATCTGATTCTCTAGCAAAATGAGTATTAAAAATACTGATATGTGAAGAAAGTATATGAAGATGTCAGAGACGTGAATTTGAAAATGATCTTTCAACACATAAACAAGCCAAGACTATATCCTAAGTTTGAGGCAGACTTTTCCTGGTCCTCGCTTACCTGGAAAATAAGGAAGGTAAAGGGTCTAGAGACACCGTTTGTTATGTTGACCAACTGTGAATAATTCTCCCAATTGCAGGGAAATTGATTCAACAAATTCGTAAGGAGCACTTACTATGTGCCAGGCAGCAGTAACGTGCTCGGGAATGCAGCTGGGAATAACATAGACTAATGCCCTGGACCTTTTGGTGCTTGCATTTTGCTGGAGATAGGCAGGTAATAGACAAGAAACTTAAAAAAAAATCAAACAAGATCACTTCAGCGAATGATAGGTATCATTAAAAACATCAGACTAGCCTTGGCTGGTATGGCTCAGTTGGTTGGAGCATTGTCCTGCAGACTGAAGGGTCATGGGTTCGATTTCTGGTCAGGGCACATGCCCAGGTTGGGGGTTCGATCCCCATCGGGTCATGTACAAGAAGGCAACTAAGTAGATGTTTCTCTCTTTCCCTTTCTCTCTCCCTCCCTTCCTCTCTCTCTAAAAAGCAATGGAAAAATGTCCTTGGGTGAGGATTAAAAAAGAAAAAAATATATATATATAATCTCATATAACTATTACCAATCTGAGGCCTATTACTTATTAAAAGAACATAGAACTATATAATGTGAGAGAGTGTGAGTGGGGAAGTGGGCCAAAACATTGTATGGGCAGAGAAAGCCTCTCCGAGGAAGAGGAGTGTGAGCTGAGATCTGAATGACAAGGAGCCAACTTTCCGAGGCTTTGACTGAGAGCATCCTAGAGAGAGGGAAGAGCACATGCAAAGACCCTCAGGTGAGCGCAAGTTTGGCATATTCGGGGGCAGATAAGGCCAATGAGAAGTGAGGCCTGATTACAGTGGCAAGGATGATGCAGTTTTTAAAGCAGTCTGCATGTCCTTAGATTTCAGAGTTTAAGCTCAAAAAGTAAGCCTTTTTAAGAAACTGAAAATCATTTCTGATTATGAATATAATCTTGGTTTTTTATCTGTTCTCCCATTTGTCAGAGAACACGTGTTTCCTCAGAAGACTTAATCAGTTGGATTTTGCTGACTCTTTTCGTGCCTGTGAGTGCTGGACATCAGGACTTCACAAAGTCCCGACCTTGCCACCCAGTCATCTCTGGAGGTCCCCAGTGGCAGGGCACAGATGCTACAAGTAAATCCATCCCTTCCTACCGGTGCTCTGATCATCCTTCTTCTTTGTCACAGCTGCTTCAGTGGGTACTGCCCCGTCTGCTGGCTCCACTGAGACCCCAGGGCTGGGTCGCCTCTGCTGGGAATGGCTCCTTTCACTGCCAAAGACAGCACCACGCCTTCACAAGGCACCAAGGACCCACAGCTCCACAATCCCCCCCAAAACCCACCCAGCCCCAGGTGCCCACATTGTACAGGATTTCTACAAACTAGGGGAGAATGCCTCCTTTTGTGACACTGCCCTTTAACAGGCTCAAAAACATGGCTACTTATGACCACTGTCTTGTAATGTAGTGACAGTCCTTGCCGGTCCTATTGACAATGCCACGGATTTCCCTTCCCCCATCTCCCACCTTCAGACTCACATGACATGAGTGCAAGGGGTTCTGGCCAGGAGACCAAACGCAAAGGGGCCGTCACTCTGCTCTTGGAACGGTTCTCCTCCAACAGGGAGCGTGCTTGGTGCCCAGCACTCTGTTCCCCTGAGTCAGCAATCTGCAGCCAGTGTGCTGCAGGAATTTTTAAAACATGCAATAATTGACTACTTAGGGACACTGACCTCTTTTCCCTCAGATTGTCAAATTAAAAAAATGACAACAGCCAACACAATAATAGCCATCCAGTGTGAATGAATCAAAATTATATCTATTTTTTTGTCAGACTGGCAAAAAATATATTTTTTGGTGTGCCGAAGAAGTTTAGTAATTAGTTTATGTGTGCCATGAGGTGGAAAAGGTGGAAAACCACTGCCCTAAACTGACTCTGTCTTCGGAGTCATGCAGATACAAGCTTGATAGCCCGTTCTTTCTCATTTCCCCATAGGCCAGACAAGGCGGCTCCCCCAAATGGACATTCTCTGATTGGCTGCTCCCTGTGCGGTTACTCATCTCAGTCAAAGTCTCCACCCGTGTCCAGGTTGGCCAGTGGCTGGTGCAGTGGAGCCCCATGGTGCGTGAGGCTGCGCCCTGCTTGGATGCCTGGAGCAGCTTATGGAATACAGGACACCAGCGGATTTCCTGGCCTGTCTCGTGAGGAGATGACCTCCACCAATTTCAGGATCCCTTCCAGGCTGGCAATGATTTTTTTGAGGTATGGATAGTACATTTTCTGGTTCTAAAAAGTTCTTTTTAGGGCCTTTTGTGTCCTTTATGATTGGCAGCTGTTTGGGCCTGCAAAGCACTCTCATATGCTGTCTGGCCAGATGGAAGGGCTGATTCCCCAGGCTATTGCTCAGCCACAGACACACATTCTTTATTTCAGTTCAAGCAAAATTCTGGCTCATACCTCCAAAAGCGCATCCTTTCCAGGTTCATTCCTGATTCTTACCACAGGGTGCATTCAATGAACTCCCACTCTCACACCATGTGATGTCCCGATGGGCTACCCCAGAGAGCTGGGCATTTTGTGCAATGCACAAATGCACGAGGGATTGGGGGCCTGCATTCTGCTTGTCAAGCTGTGCCCCCAGCAAGGGGCTGTCAGCCCGAGAAAGGTGTGTCTTTTTTGTAACTTGGCCGTCCATAGAGACTGCCTTTATGTCATTTGCGAGAAGGCACTGCTTGTGCTGCCCTGACCGGAGTTGGTAGCAGTGGCTCATTTCTCCATCCTAATTGTATCCTCTGAGAGCCAACCTAGATTTTCCCTGGTCTTTGTCCTCCCAACAGTCTCACCAATTCACAGAGAGAAGACAGATCAGCCCCATGTCTCTTAAAAGGGTTTACCATTCAAGGAGCTAGGTGCTTCAAGTACCCAAGGTGCTACTCACATTCTCCAATGAAAGGGCTCTTCATGCTGGCACCCCCACCCACACAGAAAATGGTGCGTGCCTCTTGTGGCATCATGACTGAAATGGTGAGTGTTTTAACGTGTCTCCAGAAGCTCCATAAGTTAGCAACATGGTTTTCTTTCTCTTTGAGTAAACAAGCCAATGGCCACCACAACTCAAGAGCATCTTACGCACCTCCACGGCACCGACAGACCAGCGGTTGGGCGATGGGTGAGAATGGCCTCGGCTTTGTGCTGGTAGCATCTGCGCCAGGACTGTCCCAACAGGACAGGAGAAGGGGCAACTCCTTCTTATGAGCTCTTGTCAACGTCCGCTAATGTAAAACTCTAGGCCTCTGCAAGGTCTTTCCGTGTTGTGTGTCAGTTCCCGAGCATCAGCCTTGCTTTGGGCATATGATAGAGCTCCCCCAGTTCTGTGCTTGGTGTGTGGACCATATCTGATGTTTACCTCTACCCCTTCCACTAGCTCTCGACACATCTGTCCATCCCAGCCACCCTACCAGGGGGACTACAGCGTCTGATGGGCCCAGCTGCTGTTCTGGCAGGCTACCACCACTGCTCGCATCGGAACTGAGACATAGGGTGGGGGACTAGGCCAGGAGCTAATCCAAGTGACAGATGCTCTGATGTATTCATAATCACCCCTCCCTGGCTCTGTTCCTGACCGAGCTTGTGCTTAGTTCTCTTTTCCATTCGAATGAGATCTGCCTGGGAAGCTCCTTAGCTCATCATACAAATCGACTTATGGCAGGCCCACCTTGCCTGTGTGCCAGACTCACCAAGCTCCCTCCTCCCTCAGCTTGTACATGTATTTTCCAAGTCTGATTAGGTCAGTTGTTGTTTTTTCTGTTTGTTTTTTTTCATTTGCCATCACTCTGTCCAGTTGTCTTACAAGAGAATTTGAAATATTCAAGCACTGTGGGAATCTCTTAAGTGACAAACTACATTAATGACAGATTCAACCAGCTCTTTATTCTCTTCCAAATTCTATTAATGCAGGAATGTTTCAAAGGTTATAATTAGGATTAATTTGTTTAGTGGTTAATGAGGTCAACATGCATTAAGAATGTGTAGTAAAAAGTTAGTGTACTTCATTTGTATTCAAGAATATGTGTAGTAGATGAGAGAGTAAAATCTCTGAATTTAAATGTAAGTTGTAATTGGTTCAAGAAGCTAAAACTCCTTCATTAGGTGCATGTACCACTATTCTAAGTTGGGTATTTTGTACAGGTGCGTATCTATGGGTTTGTGTGCCTAAGCTTCAGAGGCTTTAACCACCTCCTCCAAAAACAGTAATGCATTCTGAGATTTTCTAGGTCAGAAAACTGTTAAATGGAGGAGGTGATATGTAAAGATTTCGATGCTTATGTTATTGATGAACAGATTTAATGGACTGATAGGTAACTCAGGGTTACAGCAATCGCTGCCAACATTTTCAAAAGTATTATTTATCCAACTCCCAAATTGTTGCAAATTTGAGCAAATGTAAAAGTTTTACTTTCAGTTTGTAAAACAGATGCCCAGTGATATGTTGGTAAATGTTACACAACCGTCTGTCCAGGAAGGGGGGCGGGAAGGGCTGCTTGGTAGCCTGTGTCTATTTCTGTGGTGTAAATACTCCCATTGCCTGGAATTTCAAGCTGCCAACATGACGTCTTTGAACATGCAGTTGGGAGGAGAAACACAGGAACACACCATTTTACAGTATTTAAACCACATAGACACCATGGGCATCAGTAACCTCAAAAGCAGAGATGTGAGTAAAATGTAGTAAATGAATAAGGGAGTGATGGGTTTTAAGTATTTATTACCTTTGTTTTTAATGCAGGTTATTTCATTATGAGTTGACTTAATTTTAATAATGGCTGTGTTTAAGAAGCAACACAAAAATTCTGAACATTTCACAATCTGCCTACAGCACAGCAGCACGCACACCCACCCCTCAGGATGCTGGGAGCCCGCTTTGGAAAGCAAAGGGCACAGCATGGATGGCACTGGGGAGCGTCATGCTAAGTGAAGTAATGCAGGCGGTGAAAGACACATGCCCTATGATCTCACCTGTAAGTGGAACCTAACCTACAAAACAAACAAGTCAGCAAAATAGAACCACAGACATAGAACTTAAGAAGAAGCCAACAAAAAAATAAGAAAGAAAGTGAAGGGCACAGACATTGGCTTACACAGCTTCGTACCGCCACCCCTGATGAGCACAGGTGCCCCGTCGTTTGTGGACATGTCGGAGTGGCCTTTTGTTATGCTACAACCTCAATTAATTAGAGTCCTTAAAAAATAGCTCAGTAAACCAGATGTTACTTTTTTATTTTTTAGAAAAAGAAACAAGTTATAAGGTTGATTTAGTGTTTGCTTAGAAAGGTTTCTAAGGCATTACAGAGGTGGGCAAAAGTAGGTTTACAGTTGTTGGTATGGAAAATAATACAATAATTAATAAACAAGTACACAAGAATAAACTCTGTGTTTCATGGACTCATCACTAAAAACCTATTTTTGCCCACCCCTGTATATTAACTCATTTAAAAAACTTTTTAACCCCCAAACGGCTTAGAGGTTGACGCTATAAACTTCCTATGTCCCATCAAAGGGCAAACAAACAAGCAGCATGAAGTACAGAGGAAAGTAAAGAGCAAACCTCAGTAAGGGAAGCTGCCTGCACAGCAAGTCTGGGTCAGCAGCTCCGTCCTGTCCTGGCTGGACTGGGAACGGTCTGTTCCAGGTGGCCTGCCTCTGCTGCCAGCACACAAGATGGGCCTGGCGTGAAGGGTTCTGCCCAAACAGATGTGTGTGTGCTCAGCAGAGGCGAGCACATCCCTTCCCTCAGGAATTCGAACTGCCAGAAAGAAAGAATTTCAGTTAGCAATGCAAGTGGAAGCCGAAACAAGGTCATGAGGTAGCACCTGGGCCAGGAACGCTATACGGAGAAATCATGAGTAAGCAGGAGACAACAGTGAGGTGCCAAGCAAAGAAGCAGACATTTTATAAATGAGTAGCTGGTCCCAGTCGACCTAAATCCTGGTCAGCTGGCCAGTTCCAGACCACGGGTTAAGTAATCCTTTTAGTAAACCAAGGTAAAAACTGACAGAGAGTGAGAGAACACGTCACATAAGTGCTCATTGTGTCACTGGTGGAATCGTAATGATACCCAAAGAGGCATGAATTCAATCCTAGTATTAAGTTTGTGCTCAAATCTGTTCTGAACACCCTAATGAACACCGAAGAGAAGAATGGACAAATGTTTTCAACGAAAACTTCAGATATGAGGCAGAAGTGCTTCACAAGGCCACTTCTTAGATTAATTCTGAACTGTAACAGCCTCATATTAATTAAATAATTCAGAGAAGATATTTTACTGGGAGCTAAGTATTCAGGGTGCAGGTATATAGCTTCCTGAGAATTTAACCTGAAATAAAAATGTTAGAGAATCTTTCGTTATCCTGCAAATATCAGTTATGGAAGGCAGCTGTGTGATAAAATTACAGGTCAGATTTTCTATTTCTTATACTATTGATAGTCCAGCTACCATTCCATGCAATCATGGTTAGTTTTCTGGTGATACATCTAGGCAAGGTACTACCTTCAAAAACAAGAACTTCAAAAAAGTAACATTTCTATAGATTTCTGTAACATGCAAGGTCCTTTGGCTTACTGTCTTCCACTGGAGCCTCTTAACTTTAGGAGACAGGCTGACATCATGATCCCTTTCTCCCAATGAGAACACTGAGGCTGGGAGAGGAGGAGCCTACCTTTCACTGCACAGCTAGAGAACATGGGAGCAGGCCCTTCAACCCCAGAAGAATAAGAATGATAGCTCAGATTTACTGAGTCCTGTGCCAGGTGCTGTTATAAGCATGTATTGCCCCCATTTTATGGATGACAAAGCTGGGAACTCTCCTAAGTTACTAACAAATGAAGAGATAAAATTGTAAACTGCTGATTTTTAAATGTACAGGCTTTTAGGGGGTTGGGGAGCTTTGAGTGAGACAGTTCCTGAGAACAGAGTCAGGGTTGGAAAGTAAAGAAAGCTAATTATATAGAGCCTGTGGGTAGAACATCAAGGTGAATTAGTTCAAGTAGGGACAGGAAGTCATAGAGGTAGGTTATCAAGCAGAGGCGGGCCAGTTAGGAGCTACTTGAGAATCGGAAACTGCCATTTTCCAGACTGAGAAAATAAGTGAGAAAAAAATAGAATTTCTACAGAGATACTGAGTGGAAACTCAGGGAAGAGATTCACCTATCTGGATTTTAGGAAACTATGTGGATGGTGCCTTTGCTCAAAAATGGAGAGGGTGTAGCCTGGCTTTCTAGAATGCGTAGGCTCTCCCTTACAGCCTTGCGAAGATGGACAGAATCAGAACTTTGGCCAAATAGAGGACAGTGAGGAAGAGCCAATTACCAAACTAGACAGATGTACTGGGCGGGGTGGGAGGTGTCAATGAATATTCGACTTTGCTATACGATTATCCATCTGTGTACAGCTTGCACCTTCAAAATCTGCATATGCCACAAAGGTTTTAGCCTCAGTCCCTAAATGACTGTATGTTGTGGAAAATTCCCTTTGTTTAGTGGCAGCAGTGAATTTTGCTACTAATTAGCACTGTCTTCTGTTTGGGGATCCCTGAACTGGCTTCATCATCTCCTAAATAGAAAACACAACACGATTACTTTCTAAAGCACTTGGGTCAACCAAGCATTTATTGTAATTAAAGATATCCAGGGGCTTCGCAGATGGACAGTTTGGAATCACCTCTATAACATTCCCAAAACGCACATGTGCCCTTTCCTCCCACTGCTATGATCTTTTAGCTTGTGAGACCAGCATAATCTTTTGCCCAAACTATTCCAGTGGTTGCTACACACAGAGTTAGTCGAGATTCCTGCCACACCCTCTTCTCATTGTCTCTGGTGGGCCTCCTCCTTTCCATGGCATCAGTGATAAGAAGGATGCCCATGTCCCCTTTTCCAGCCCAGACCCCTTACCTGATCGATCAACTTGACATCTGCCAACTGACCATGTTCACTTGCACATCCCATTGGCACCTCAAAATCAACTTGCCTAAAACAGGACCATCATCTTTCTACTCCCTTCACCCCAACCAACTACTCAAACGTCTGCGATTTGTGCTCCTGCCTTTCTGTTTGCATAAGCCAGAAGTCCTGGTATAATATAACTTAGTAGAACTGGATTTTACATATCTAGGCCTGCCCTCTTCCAACTGATGCACTCTCTAAATGGCAACGAGAAGGAGCTTTCTAAAATGCAGAACTGATCTTGTCATTCTTCTGGTGTAAAAACCTCTTAATTGCTTCCTATATTTTTAGGATAAAATGACAACTCCTTAAAGTGATTCAAGAGGTCCTTGCCCATTTAACGCCCACAGTCTCCCCACCCAGTCTACTTCCTGTCACCTCCATATCTACAATTCCTTCTGTGCGTACTACTCCTTTCTGCTTCCGAGCCTTTGCTCCTGTTGTTCCCTTTGCTAACACCTATCACTTAGTGCCTTTGACTTCTTTAATTCATATTATCTTTCAAGTCCCAGCTTAGGTGTTGCCTCCTCCTGGAAGACTTCCTTGATTCTGAAGACTGGACCAGGCATTTCTTCTATGAGCATATACCTACATTAGTACTATGACAGTCACTGGACTGTCAACACCTTAACAGCAGGTACCTGTTGATTCCCAATTGCAAAACAGTGCTTAGTACAGTGCCTGACACGGGGTTGGTACTTACATTGTTTATACTGAGCACACTGTATCCAAAATACCTACCTATCCATTGGATAATAATGACATCAATATAAATTCAGTGAGTAAATGAAGCCCTATTTTGTCTCCAAAATGCACTGTACTAATATGAAGGCAGTTGAGAATTGTTGCATATCTTGTCATCTTTTGTCCCAGAGGAATTTTAATGGAAATTTGAGTCATTTATTTTTTCAAATTCGCTTCCATTTACTTTACAAAACGAATTCAGCACCTGTCTCATTCTCTCTTTCCATTCCAGTTTTAGGGGCTTTAGTATTTCTCTTAATAACTCCATTCCCACTCGGCCTCAACCACGCCAGCTGCCCGTATCAGAGAAGACACAGGAACACAAAACTGTCGCGTGCTTGAGCTCTGAAATGCTGGCCGTTCCCTTGGAAACTCCCACCTCCCTTTCTCCCATTCTCTCACAGTTAGTATGGCAAATGCCTTCTGGCTTCTTGCAGCTTTCCTCTTGGGGGTACCCAGCTCACCTGTTGTGTCATTTTTCCTCTCTACTACAGACCACGTGGCCAGCTATGTCAATGATGTGTTTCCAATCGTATCTTAATCCCTCATTCTCATTACATTCAACACTTCGTCAGTGATGAGTGACTTCCAAGGGGGCTTTCTCTTCTCACCTTCTTAGACTGCTGAAAGCTGCCGAAGAAAATAGTGAGGAAGTGCTGATGAGGTCAGTTACAGGTTTGTGCAGCCTCATCAGCTGAAGCCCAGCAGAACCTATAAAAAGGAACTTCTCCTGTTCTTCTTGCTCTTTACGCCCTAGCAGGCCTCCCGCAGAGGCTCCAGTCCTTCCCTCCTCCTTGAGCCCCGAGTGGAGGATTTTCCTTTCTTCGTTAGAGAACTTCCGCGGCAGAGCCATTGGACTCACTGGGCCAAGTTTCCACTTTCACCCTTCCTGTTCTAAAATCCTACTATTGGAAGAAGCAAAGCCTTTGGGAAGAGAGATTCTGGGGAACAGATGGAAGCTGAACCTGATAAAAAGTAAGGATATTCCTTTCCTGAAAACGAGGGAAAAGGGCAGAGATAAAAAAGACAAATCATGAAAAATGTGGAGATAATTTGAAGTAGGAAAAAGTCAAGTTCGGAGACCAGACATCAAATCCTCTCATTTTCTCCTAAGGGGTTTATTTAATAGAAAGATCAACGGAGTGGGCACTAGAAGGCTTGCCACCTCATTTCTTTTGGCCTAAATTTTCTCCTCCCTCAAAAGAAACAAACCACAGGACCTCTGAGATGCCCTGTAGCACTGACGTGGGGAGGGGCAAGCAGACTTCCTATCACAAAAGTTTTCCTCGGTGGTGTGTGGGTGGGCCGCAGAGATGCTGCTGGGAATGTGTAAGGGCATTTTTGTGGTCGGTACAATGACAGGGGAGTTTCCTTGGCATTTAGTGAATGGGAATTGACAATGTGCAGGACTGACTTCCATAAGAAAGCATTGTCTTACCCCCAAAATACGGATGGCACCCCCTTCTTACCATGCTGTCGCAATCACATTGTAGAAGTCCCAGAGACAAGCGCTATTTATTCTCTTTTTCAGGTCCTTGGCAGTGACTCTTCAGGACCAGCTGGGTTTGTAGTAGGTGCTCAACAAAGGGTAGTGAAAAAACCCATGTCCCTACAAAGCTGTATGTAATGTGCATTGGTGTAACTCTGTGATGATTTCCCATTGACATACATTTTCATTTCAGAGGCGCTTTATCTCCACTTCTGATTGAGTTTTAATTGGCAGTGACTCCTAACACTGAGAGAGCTGTTATTAAAACGGAACCCTGCAGGGAATCCATTTGTAGAGCGCTTAATCCTTTTATAGTGTGAATAATCACTCATTAATTGATCTGGTTTGTGAATTTGCATTTTCATATGCTGCATTTTTTTTTCTTAAATGTAGGCATAACTATGGTCTCCTCATTATAATCTTAAAGTTCAAGAAGGGTCTAACATGTATAGCCGCTTTTCTATTTTACAGCTGAGTCTTGTTTAGTAACTTTCAGGCTTTCCCTTTCATTAATTTCTTTGATAGAACATCTTGAATAATTCTACTTAAATAATAATTTGTTGCTTGTGAAACGATTAATCTATTCGCTGAGCTTTAAAATACAATAGAGAAACTACTTGTCTTTGGGGACCGTAGGGCCACTTGCAGATTTTCAAATTGCATTTATTCCTAGAGTGTTTCCTTTAATATAGAAAGGCTGCCCTCCACCTTTTCACCATTTATGAAACCGAGTCACAGAATGGCCACCAGAACATTACCATATAAGTGTCTGTCACTGAGATGACAACAGAATTCAGATCGCCTCACCTCTCAAGGAGTTGCCTCTTGATTAAAAAGTATTTTCTTAGTTCTGCAGAACTGTATTCAGGGTGGCTTCCTGTGACTGACGTGACATTCTTCTGAGAAATGGTCACTTGAGTGAGCTGCCTCCGAAAATATTACAGGTGTGTCTGCACGGCTGATTGAAGCAAATTCCATCTCCAGCCTATTTGCTAGAAATGAACTGCGTTACACTAGGCTTTCCATCGGTAAACCCATGCTTGATAATATTCCGTCCTGTTGCTTTGGGTATTATAACAGTTCATGCAGAAAGTACTGGATTAGCCTCATCACAGATGATGATGGGGGTATAAATGTGCTCAGAATATTATTACCAATAATTATAGAGGGAACATTTAGCCTGGTGTTCAATCCATGATGCCCATAGTGTAGGTTATAACAAAAGGAATCTCAAATGGTCTGAAGACACCTATTTCTGAAGTACTAGTACCACAGAAGTCTTGGTAACATCAGTTAATATTTAGCATAGTTACAGTTTTATTTGTTTTTAATTTGAGGTTGCCATGACACACATTCCCCCCATTTCCAGGTCAGCTTTTTTCTACCCCTTTGAGATTGACGTGGACATCATTTTCTATAATATATTCTCCTTCTATTATTCTGTCCTTGGACTTATTAATCCATCATTTTATTTGGTCTTGCTTTGCAAATGCTGGATATAAGCTGTGATATTTGTCTTGGCTAGCAAAAAAAAAGAACCGGATGTGAAAATTCACTTAGAAGACATCTTTCTTATGATCTTTATGTCTCCAAGAGAAGCCTTGGCGACATGCTCCCTCTGACTTCAATCCCATCTGACCAGCCCCCTTCCTACAGGGGACATGGCATAACCCCGGAAGCCGGTTATTTCCCTATCCAGATGGGTGGGAGAGGGGAGAGGCAAGAAAGGAAACACAGAGGTGTCTCGGAAAAGCGTAAGTGACGCTGCATCAGCACAGAAGCCTCTCCACCCAGAGAGAGTGGGTTACAGGCTAGAAAGAGACAATAACATTAAAAGCAATATTTCTGTCATGAGGCCTTCTCAGAGCTGTGAAACTAACCTGCTTGTATATTTTTTTCTACAGCCCATAAAAGGGCTCACAGCCAGAAAATACAAATCCCATAGGCTGCTATTATGCTGATGACAGTGAAGAAAGGGGGAAAATTGTTTCGTTGCTGAATTGCAGATATAATTATGACATTTTATAGAGTTTGCAGCCTGTACCAAAGAGTTGTATTAATATCTACTGTGCCCTATGGCGGGAGAGAAGTCAGCACCTCCATGCAGGGTGGGCGCTCAGACTCTGATCCGGCTAAGATTGAATCCCTCTAGCTATTTACTAATATGAATTTGGTGGTTAAAGGAAAATTCAGAAGCAGGTGATAATGGCTGCATGTTTTGCAAGACCAGCTGATTCATCCAAATCATTTGTACCAGGGCAGGGAGAGAAGCTAATTGCGCTTGGACAATACGTCTTTCACTGCCAAGATCTGCAGCCCAAGTCTAACTGCTTACTTCAGCCAAAGGTAGATACAATGGGGCGCTGAGAAAAATGTAAATCCGCAGCTATAGTTCACAGGAGAGATGTTTGGGAGTCAATCTGTGGGGCTTTTACATCAATGCCATTATGACAAAGAAGCTAAGGTTCCTATCAGTGAGGTCACCTGGCAGTCAAGCATTTGTGTGTTGAAAAGCAAGTGAAAACAAAAACCAACATCTATCGGTACTTCCAAACACAGCTCAGGCCACAAGATTGGGGTTGGTATCCAGTCCAGACTTTATATTAAGAATTAAGTATTCCTGGTGAACAGCGAATGAGCCAATAAATAAACAAACAACATTTTGGGAGATGCAGAATAGACAGGGAAATAAAATGTATAGTAATGAAATATTCATAACCTTGCATTTTATGGACCTCAAACACCAGTTCCGTGATTTACACCATTTCCGTATGCAGTAGTATGGGGTCTGCCGAACAACAATAGAGATGGCATTAGAATGCCACTGCCTCAGTGTCATGGAGAAGGGGGGCTTAATCAGCACGGCACGATAGCCGTAAACTTGAGTAAACAGAAGCACATAGAGGTGGTTGCTTCCCCTGCCCACTTTACGCTGGGCCCTTGGAAATGGAAGAGATGAGAAATGCAGCAATTACAAAAGTGACGAGGGTCAGCACCCAGCTCGATATAAATACCCACATGATTCTCCCAGCTTATGGGTGCTCAGGGGCACGGGTACAGCCCAGCTGCTCCTCCCAAAATTGTGGTGGTTATTATTTCACATTGAGAGTTACCTTTCCAAAATATCTTGGCCCACCTGATCCTTAAACTCAAAGCTCTGTACTCTGCACTTGGCAGTGTCCTCACATAGGGAAGAGTGGCTCAGGGTCTGTCTGGCTTTTGCCCTCTCCTGCTGTCACTGAGCTCGCGTCCAGAGGGAAATGGAGCTGCAGATGAAAACCTGGGATGAACAGATACGCAGCTATACTATGCTACTTCAAGGACTGTCTCCAGTGATTGTACTTCATGCCTGTCCCTCCATTTGAGAGCTAACCTCAAGCTCTTAGTGTTTCCCTTCTGATTTCACAGGCACAGCGGACTTGACAGCAGGACCAGAGCTTCTGCTGCGGGGCCCTCCTCCGCAGAGCTGTTTCTCGCCCATTTTTACTTAGGGATCGAGTAACACCCTCCCTGGGTGCCTAGAGTGCCCTTTGCTGAGATGAAACTATAGCAACATCCAAGGCTCCCTGAAAACGACAAAAGTTATCTGCGTTTCTCTCTAGTCTTGCAGACTCACAAGTACTCAATCAGTCACTGAGACCCTGTGCCCCACCTCCCCCCTTTATCAAAGGAACAAAGTGAATTAGCCAGTAACATGCCTCTAAAGTATGAGCCCAGTACTCAGAATATACCCAGTTAACTTCCTATGGGGCAGATTTGAACACATCTCATTAAAATTTTAGCATTTATCTTTTGATATTTACCTTGTCATGGTAAATCACCATCTCTTCCATTTTCCTTAACAAGACAACACAGTATGCCAAATTTCCTTCAGTTATACGTGAGGATTTTGATGAACATGACTTAGCATGTCTTTATTTCCTATGAGACTTGTGGGCTATACTTATTGTTTAGGGCCTGAGGGCACAATTACAAAACTTTTCAAGTGAATAAATTATCCACACCAGAAAGAGTCAGAAGTTATTCCCATACTGGTGACAAATTGGCATAATCAATGAATTAACTATAAGTTTTGGGGAATAAAGTGTTTTATCCCTTGCTCAATCCTCTATTTTCTTTGCTCAGAACTAGGAAGGTAATGATGAGCAAAGCCTGACAATGCTAGGTTCTCAGCAAATGTTGAAGAAATGAATCAGTGAACTCCGTGGTGGATTTTTCTTGCTCCTGTATGTGATGAGGTTTGGCTGTCTTGTCGTTACAGAGAAATTAATTCAAGATGTCAAGAGTGACTTAGTGGGAATATTGAACTTAATTAAAACATAGTGTTTTATTGGATCTCCTGGAAGTATAGGTTTTTTCCAGAACATTCCTCTTTTTTTTTTTTAAATCATCTTTGTGTCTTCCTCTTCTACTTGTTGGAAGATTCTTTTACTTGGAGTCTCCAAGCATGTCTTCTATCATGTACTGAGGAACCAAGGTAGAAGTGGGGAAGTCTTTGCTCAATTTCAGTGTTCTATTCAGAATTTTTCTATCTTGTGTGTGTGTGTCACATATATTTTATGCACACACACCTACACACACACACACACATGTTTCAGGTATAGATATTACATATCTGATGTAATGCAAAAGAAAAAACAAGGTAATAGACTAATGTTCTGTGAAGCTGCTGACTGATTCAGAGCCTCTTAAAAGAAGAAAAGCTTAGAATATTTGGGTCCAGATGATTTCAGTGTTTTATAGACATGGAAAATGTTCAAAGATTAAAAACGATGAAGGGTAAATAAATCATTGCAAGTAATGACAGAAACCATCATCTACTTCGGGAAACAAATGAGATGCGTTATCTCATTACTTAGGAAAAGCTACCATTAGTGATCACGAGTATCACCTGAAACGTGGGCTCTTCATCTGGCTGCAGAAATGGTTCTGAACTGTCAGGTTTGACGAATGCTCCCAGCCACATAATCCTGCTCACCTGTTCATTCAGGGCCTTCCACTCCCTGCAAATATTCCCTGAAACAGTCTGCAACAGGAATGCACTTTATTCCGGAAAGGTAATAACAGTGGATCCGGAAATGAAGTTTTAAAAATAATAAGTTGCAAACTCTACCTTTTCCTTTTCTTTCCCCTCCTGCTGGCATCCTTATAAATGTCTCACTCTGGAACGTTTTGGCCTAAGTTGGATTAAATGTACCTTCCCAGGGTTCTCTATTTGTTAATAGAAAAAGAGCTGAATCGTTGCCACTGAACTTTCCATGAAGTGCTTTGACTTCAGGTGAGCTCACAATCAGCTTATCACCGCAGTGCTGTGATTTGGGTCATAATTAAAAGATTTCACTACAGAAAATGACTGTGCTGTTTGTACATTCTTTTCATGTCCTTCAGGAAAGACGACATCAATCATTTATTTGCCTTTTATAAGATTTTTTAAAGGCAGCATGGTGAAAAAGAAAAAATCAAAGCCATAAAAGACAGACCTACATTCAAATCCTGGTTCTGGCAATTAGGAACTTTGTGAACTTGGCCAAATTAGTTAACTTTGTTGGGTCTTAGTTTCTTCAACTGTACTATGGGCCATAACACCAGCCTTAGATTAAATTAAGTATTATATGTAAAGCATCGGATATTCAATGCTGTATATCATTATTATGCCCTCTATTTCTCCTTTCTACATTTCTGTTTCCTTCAGTATTATATCCTCGTAGGGTTATTCTCAGGGTTGAATGCATTATTACAGGGAAAGCATTTTAAATAAGTGTCCTGGTACATAGTAGACACCCCAACACATTTAGCTGAAGAGCAATTAACAAAAACCACCAAACCTATTTGTAGGTACCTCTATGCACTGGACACATGCAATTAGGTGGTGAGCATTAATGTGAATGTGAGGTTGCTGATCTTGAAACCCTTACTCTGGTAGGAAAAAAGATATGTGAGCAAACAATTACAGTGAAGTAGTATTGCATTTACAAAGTATTATACACTAATTTTTGGTGAGATAGGCGTTTGGGGGCCACTTTTCCGAGAGAGTGATAACTGTGCTGGGCTTGGAGAGTAGCTGGTGTTTTCTAGGTAGAGAATGAGCCAGGGCACAAGGTGGTTCCATGAAGAAGTAACAGTACGAGTGAAGCCTGAATGGATGAAGTGACACTGTGTTCTGCGATGGCAGCTGTTCTGACCTGGCTTGAGTGGAGGCAGTGTGCAGTGATGAGGATAGACCTGGACAGTTTAGCTGGGGACAGGTGGCAAAGCCTGCATATGTCATGCTGGAGATCATCAGTGATGGGTTTCCATAAGAGGCTTCCAAGCTAGGGGATGTTGTGATCACAGACTCGAGTACTGGTTCATGCCAGATTCATGTATCACTGAAACACTTGGAAGAAATCATTATAACTAAGAAGTTTGACTAACACAGACATGGTGAGTTTGCAGTCAAATCCCCCTCATCCTACTGATAAATACCCCACTGCCTTATTTTCATCAGGGTTTTTGGAGGTTTTGAATGAAACAATATATGTTACCACTTTGTGAAAGGCAAAGAACAGGGAAACATGTATTAATTTATAAGACCCTTTTAAATTCTTTCGGAAAAAGGAAGGCCTAAATTAAGTTGAGCATCATGGCCCCTCCTACCAGCCCATCAAGAGAGGACTGCATCCTCCAGAGGACCAGCGGGGCCCATGTTTAATACCCTCTAGCAGAAAAGGAAATGGGGCCAGGGCAGGGGAAAATCTGAAAGACTATCAAACTCAGTGCCCTTGCCTTGTGGGGAGATGATATTTTCTCTAACCTCTTTATCCATCTTAACTTACAGATGACATCTGCCATGTAGGTTCATCTACCAGGACTGGAAAGGATCTACAGGCCACAAAGTGTCCGGCACTGATCAAGAGGGTGGTCTTCAGTCAGAAGGGTTGTTTTGCCCCTGGCTTACTTGTTGAATATACTTGTGCAATTTAGCTAATCTAAGTCTCACCTTGTTCACTGTAAAACTGAGCAAATAATACTAATCCCTGTTTCATTGGGTTCTTATCAAGATTAAATGTGATAACACAGTAAAGTGTTTAGCATAGTGTCTGGTTCATAATGAGCACCCAGTAAATTCATCATCGTATTTACAAATTAAAAAACTGAAAGTCAAATGTCTCTTTAATTATATGCCCCCAACCCTCAACTAGTAAAAGGCACACTTAGCTTTTAAACTTAAATGTATGCAGCTCCAAGGCTCCCATTTGTACACCTATATCAGGCTGCCTTTCTTGCTATGTCATAGACCCCAACACAAAAACACAGCACTGGTATAAAAATCAGGAGTTGAAAGAGAGTAGAGATGATATTTCTAGATTGTCTGTCAAGTTTAGAAAACAAATGTGTAAAAATAAACAAGTAGTGCCAAGACCTGAAGGTGAACTGCATATTTAAGTTTCTTCCTTTTTAATACCCTACGCTGTTATTAGCAGTAGATAAGGAAACACTAATTTTAAAAACTATATGATATTTTTTATTCTCATGCATTTTTCCTACCCTCATGCATTTTTTCTACCCTTATGCATTTTTCCTACCCTCATGCATTTTTCCTACCCTTATGCATTTTTCCTACCCTCATGCATTTTTCCTACCCTCATGCATTTTTCCTACCCTTATGCATTTTTCCTACCCTCATGCATTTTTTCCACCCTCATGCATTTTTTTCCTTCTAATGGAATGTACATAGTATAAATAAGTAATGTAATCAAGTTTATCTTTGGAAGAAAAAGTTAATAATCTTACTGGAGAGTTGAAGATAAATGGTGCTCTTATTGCATTTATTACAAATCACACAAATCAACCTGAAACTACATATCATTTGAATATTTTGAATCCCTTTGTGACCCTCCTCACCTTGCCCATTGATCTGGGCCCACAGGCAGTGCCTGATGCAGAGAAGCTGCATGGGTTATGTTCAGGAGCAAGTAGGAACCTCCACACCCTCTTTGTGACTTCCCCAAGGTGCCGGCATCCAGGGACCCGCAGTGAGAGATCTGGAGACCCCAGAGGGGACTGTCCCACTCAGGTCAGTGGTAACAAGGGGTTGACAAACTGACCCACCCAATTGGATGGAAAAAGTATATCCATTGGGTTTGTGAGGCTACAAAGTGAGCCAATGGTGCGGAAGAGAGAGGAGAGGAGATGGTTTGACACCAGGCAGTGAGTGAAGAGAGAGACAGTACAGCAAGGTTAGAGAGGAAAAGGAGGCAACGTGAGTCCCCAAGGGGCTTCCACTGGGGCCTGGCTCTGAACGGGTTTCTGTGGATCATGGTCAGGCCCCTGTGAAATGTGTCACAGGAATGCTGATGACACATCCTGTGTTTACCTAGGCTTTTCCCTCAGAGAATCTAGGACTGCTGACCTAGAGGAACCTGGAGAGGCCCCTTCAATTCTGAGCCCTGTGCCCAAACCCCTTGCCAACGCTGCTCACCCTCAATGTTGCCTTAGCTCTGCCCATGAGCTCTGACTCCCTTCTCCGCCTGCCTTCTTTTTCCACCCATTACCCGCCCCCCTCTCCCCCCCCACTCCAGTACTTTCAGTCTCTCGCTCTCTACTGGCACATTGTTTCAGCCTTTGATAACATGCACGTCTCTCCAAAAGTCAAAACTAAGAGAATAAAAAACACGTCCTTCAAGTCTACCCTGCACAACCCCACACTGCCATCTCGCCTCCTTTGGGAAGCTTTCTGAGACATTTATCTCCTGTCCCCTTGTTCAATGAGTGGATTATCATATATTGATGATATTGTATTAGATTGCTGGCTGCCTATCTAAAATTGATTCTCCTCTGTTAATCAGAATGGAACTTCTACAACAGTGGGATGTGGCAGTGTGTCCTAGCTGCTACCGGGAACTGCAAAAGGTGCGGTAAAGGGATGCGGTAATTACCCCGAGGAGCTCGCTATTTTAGTAAAGAACTCTGCTTGCTTATGGAACCAGAGCAACAGAAGAGCACGATAGTAGGTCTTAGATCATGTCGCGCAGACAAGTACGTACTGGGGAAATCGGAGAAGGAAGGGACCTTTATATGCTGTGCTGCTAGTCTCCTCCCAGCCCCCTCTGCAGCTAGGGATGATCACGGGATTACATTCTGGCCACTGAGATGTAAGCTGACCCTTGCATGGAATTTCTAGGAATACCTCTTAAAGGAAGGTCCTTTAAGCTGGGTGCTGAGTGGGTTTTCCTTTACCTTTTCATATTCTGATTGCCAGGATCCCAGACAAGATGCTGGAACCCCAGCAGTCAGCTTGAGGATGTTGAGGATGAACACCATGTGCAAAGAATAGGAAAGCAGGAAGACAGAAAATGTCTGAGGCCTGCTGTCTCTGTAATGCTGCCCTCCCAGCCCTGGTCTGCTCATTTCTGGATGTCTTTTATACGAAACAATATAACTTTGGAGTTTTAAACTTCTTTTATTTTGGTTTTCTGTTTTACGCAGTAGAACATAACCCTACCTGAAACATAAAAATAACACGTGCAAAATAAGAAGTACTGTCTGAAATAAAAACAAATATTCTTTTAGGTTTTTGAAAGGGGCATTTTTACTAATATCCAAGGCACATGCAAGCTATTACCATCAAATATATATGGTATTACTAGTATAAAATATATTCTGTTTATTCATTTTCTCCCACATCACAACGAATCTCTCAGTGATGTGGGGCTTAGCTTGTCTTTCCACGGTTTTCTGTAAATTAGAGCAAAAGGAAAAAAGCCTTGAAAATCAGCTCTCTCACTTAACTTGCCCATTGTCCCCTCTCTGCAGGAAACCTACAGGTTGCAGGAGAAAATGGCTGGTGGAAAAGCAGCAGGAAGAATCACATGGTTTTGAAATGAGGTGAGAATAAGTAAAATTAGTGTAACAGCAGACCTTTCTTTTTTCCCCCTACTTCACAAAGTTAAAATTGGGGAAATCATTGAGACGAGTTAATTTTAAAAGAGTGTAAGACAAGGACATATCTTTCTGAAGATTGCACTAAATGAGGTGGAATGAGACGGGAACTTGGATGATAAATAAAAATCCCCACCCCCTTCTGTCTATCACGGTAGCACAGGTGCCCCAAACCACGGAGCTGCTTAAATGTTCATGATATTCCAAAAAAAAAAACAAAACACCTGGAGGACTATCAGATATGGACATGCCATTTATTACTCACATTACAGGGGAGGCACCGATGGCGACAGCAGGTCGGTGCAAGAGAGACTGTGCCTCCTCCAGTTTGAGGCCACAGGGTTCCAGGCAAAGGCAGCTTGGGTCCAGGTTGCACAAACCTACGTGTGGCCTGCAGCTATCAGTGTGCACGTGCAGAAGGAAAAGGTCAAGAAGCAGTCACAAGACAAGAAGCTGCTCCCCAAAGGAGATAAGGAGGGAGTTACTCTCCATTCCCAAAATGAGACGCATTCCTTTTGGCCAGGAGCCCTGGGCCAGCCCTTGTCCCAGGTGGTGAGAGAGCCATGTATTGATCCCACAATCACCCCCATTACAACACAACAGGCTGACCCCAGAGGAGATCATTTTCTAGTCCTCGGGTGTGGTACCTTGAGACAAAAGCCTAACTCTATAGGTATTTGATAATTTTAGAAAAGTGTTCAAAATATGGATATTATATGATGTCTTGTGTTTCTCAAGTTCTGCAGTTTTCCCTCAAGAATGGCCAAAATTAATTAACCAAATTTAATCTTTTCTAATGAGACAAATTCTAAAGCATAACCTGGTAGGATTTAGAAAGCAAATAATTCCACTTGGTAATAAAACAGAATGGTGCAGACTGAAGGTGGACCTTACCGCAAACAGCCAGGAGTGAGATACAACAGTGTGTTAACAACATGAGGAAGTGATTGCAACAAAACCTGGAGGGTCCACTTTCAGGGTTCTTCACTCACATGGCTGGCTAGTCAGTGCTGGCCATTGTCTAGAAGCTCAACTGGACTGGAGTCTGGGAGCCCTGGTTTCTCTCCGCAGGAGCCTCTCTACAGGCTCCTCGGGCTTCTTCAGTGTATGGGGGCTGGCTGCTAAGAGCTGGTGGTCCGAACAGAAGGGCATGCTGTTTTGATGCTCTAGCATCAGAAGTCACATAGCTCCACTTCTACAGTACTCTGTATTTAAGACAGTCACAAAGATTTACCCAGACTCAGTGAAGGGAGGTACAGAGCCCACCATTCAATGGAAGGAAGGTCAAGGACACACTGTAAGAAGAGCAAATGGGATGGGAGATACCATAGTTGCCATATTGGGAAAATACCAACTGCCACAGTAGGAAAAGCAAGTTCACAGTGGGAAAAGGGGGAGTTTCTCAGTCACCTCATTAGCTGAAGAGCTGTTCTGCCATGCATTAGCTCTTACTTCACCTGGGAAGGCCTTAGAGGTAAAAGTCAGGCCTCATCCCCATTAGCATCAGGAACTGTCTAGCAGTCACCGGGTTCGTGAAACTTTATAAAATTCAGAGTCAAGTACTGCTTTCCAGACACCATCACTTTCAGTAAATATCCCATAGTCATTTTGCTTTTTCTAAGAATGAGGTGGTTTTGGGGAAAACCTCTCTCTAGTATGCTGTCCATCAAGAGGAAGGCAATTCCAAACCCAGGTTTCCATGGTCACTCTTGGACAGGGAAGGCAGGCAATGCATGCTGGGAGCTGGCCTTGGGACAGCCATCGTCTCTCCTATTGCTAGGGTGCCATATGCTATTACTGGAATAAATAACAGTAACCCAAGTTTTCCTGGCCTATGGGTACGACAGAGGCCACATTAACAGCCATGAATCACATTTCATTAGTTAGTAAATACCCTCTCCGGTTGTCAAATCCCAGGGAGTATTCCGAGGGGACATGTGGTTATCTCACCTGTGTTTGTCTGCTTGTCAGTTGCCTTTTAATCTTTTGCTCCTGGCCCTCCTGGTTGATGTTTCCTGCCTGTGAAGCTATTCAAAGGTGATCATCTCCTCACTGTTACTGCTGCCAGCAAGGGACCTAGCATCTGCACGAAGGGCCAGGGCAGAGCTGGGCACTTAGCAATCCTCATGGACCTAAGACATGCTGTGTTTGGGGCAGAGGAGAGAGGGTTTCCTGCCCCATCCCATCCCCCTGCCCCGAGTGCCCAGCTCTGGGCCTCACTTTGTTTTCTGGGTGCCCAAGTAGCATTGCTTGAGCTCTCTCGTCTCACAGAACACCTTGTGACAACAGTCTTCTTAACCTCTGCTCCTCTTTCTCCACAGGGCACAAATGAGAATCCAGGGAAACCAAATTCTTCAGCACAGATGCCAGGAGGCTGTCTGCCCCACCAAGTCACTGGACATTTCCAGACATGCCTGATTCCCAGCCGGGAACACAGACTAGGCTAAACTCAGATCCCTGCCATTTCACTCAATGTGCACAGCATGCCACAGTGCCTTCTCTTGAATCGACTCTAGAAGGTAGGTAGGACAGATAGTATTACGGTTTCCATTTTTCATATGAAGAAATTAATTCTTAGTGGGACTTAGAAAGGAGCCTGAAGTAAAATAATAAGATTAAGACTGGGCATGTGAATAGAGGTCTTTGAACAGCAAATCTGAAACTCTCCTTGGAGTCACCCCATGGTGACAGGTCACTAGGCTTGGCCTGGACCCCTAGGCATCACATTTTCCTCCCTGTGTTCACAGCACATTGGTCTGTTGCATTTGTCACATTTTATGGCACCATTTTAAATGTCATACTTCCCCACTAAACGCCTCCTGTGCCAGCAGAGTGCCTGGCATGGAGAAGACACTCGACAAACACTTATTGGTGGAATGAATATGAATAGCTTAATGTTTCTCAAGTGGAGGTGGCATCCACCCACTCCCACCTCAGAGAGCATTTGGAAGTGTGGAGCACTTGTGGCTGTCCTAGCCTTTAGTGACCAGGGCCAGGGATATGACAGGTCTTACAATTTGTCAGACAGTCCTACACAAAGAAGTGCTCTGTCCCTAAATGCCAATTGCTTCTGTTTTTAGAATAATTGCAAAGAAATCCAAACGCCATGGAAGTCCTGAGGCCTCCCCAAGGCTTCAGGTTTAGCCTAGGAACACCCAAGTTACCTGTGACCTTGCTATTTGTGCTTTGGAGTTGAAATGGGGACTATGCTATATACTATATCTCCTGGGTATGATTTCATGCAGTAACATGTAAAGTGCCTAATAGAGTGCTCAGCATGTAGCAGGTAGACAAGTGATCCGAGTTCTTCTCCAGCTGTCTTCAGGTAATGAGAACACTTACCTGCCAATGCATCCATCTGGCCTACGGTATGACTCAACAAAAAGAGATTTTGCAGGCAGGTCCCAGGATCTTCCCTTGCGAAATAAGAAAAAGTCCTATGGTATCTACATCACCAAATTGTTAGGAGGATTCAATAAAATAAATGTGTGTAAAGTTTGAAAAATCCAGTGGCTGGCACTTAACATGGTTTCTTGATAAATAGTTCACCCGGTGACTGGACAGCAGAAAGCCAAGAAAAGGAGCGCTCTTGCTAGGATGTTAAGGCAGCTTAAATCAAATCATATTCTTCCTCCTTAGCAAAATAAAGTGAGATTTCATCTGTAAGTTTCCCCTCATCTTCTATTTTCTGCAAATTAAACCACTTTCCCACAGACGACACATTTCTTGACTTTGCTTTCCCTTCCTACCTCTGCAGGGTAAGGGATGCTTGGGGCAAAACCACACGTGATTCACCTGCTTTATTGCGTCCCTTTGTACCTTTCCAATTCCCACTGGTGAATGTATTTGCTTTCCACCTGCTTATTAGAGAAAATATGTCATAGCAACATTAAAAAGTGTTGATAAAAATAGAAAAACCATAATCCTACTGTATCATGACTCCTAAAAATTGCTTTCTGATGCCTTTCG
>VMDR010004665.1:0-57910 GCA_007922815.1 Macrotus californicus
GGGGAAACAGTAAGTCTCACATTGGTAACGGGAGTGTGAATGGTTCAACTTCTCTAGAGAGTAATTTGTCAGCGTCTATCAGAGTTTAAAGTGGATACACTTCTAGGAATTTATCCAATAAGTAAAAGACATTTGGTTCATCCATAAAACGGGATATAGTGCAGACTTTGTAAAGAATGAAGCGGTTCTTTATCATTGATGGGGAAAGATCACATGTATATTTTTTAGGCAAGATATATTTTTAAAGATTTTATTTACTTTTAGAGAGAGGGGAAGGGAAGGAGAAAGAGGGGGAGAGAAACATCAATCAATGTGTGGTTGCCTCTCACGTGCCTCCAGCTGGGAACCCAGCCCGCAACCCAGGCATGTGCCCTGACTGGGAATCGAACTGGCAACCTTTTGCTTCGCAGGCCAGCACTCAATGCACTGAGCCACTCCATCCAGGGCCCAAGATACATTTTTAACTGAACAAAGAGGTAGAGGATAGTATAAGATATGCTACACTTGTCTAAAAAGGAAAAGAAAACTATTTTCTCTATGTGTCAATGAGGATTCTTTGTTTGTATCATCCGCTGTCTCTGGGAGGAACAGAAGAAACCAGAAACAGTACTTGCTTCTGGGGAAGAAAACTGGGTGGGTGGAGGATGGGTGGGGAGGATATTTACTTATCGTTTTATACTCTGTATAGACCATATGCACATATTGCCTATTAAAAATTTTAAACAGCCCTGGCTGCTGTGGCTCAGTGGATTGAGCACCGGCCTGTGAACCAAAGGGTTGGCTTGTTCGGTTCCCAGTCAGGGCACAGGCCTGGGTTGCGGGCCAGCTCCCCAGTGCGGGCGCGTGAAAGGCAACTGATGCATTCTCTCACACATCAATGCATTCTGTCACACATCATTTCTCTTTCTCTTTCTCCATCCCTCCCTCTCTAAAAATAAATTTAATTTTTTTTTTTAATTTAAACAAACACACGTAGGGGAAGTGAGGAGACCAGTCAGAAAGCTGTGGCCATAGTCCAGGGAACAGATACTGGTGGTGTGGGCTGAGATGGTGGAAGAAAGGTGGAGAACTCATTGGTTTAAGATTGTGTTGTTTGTTTTTTTAATTTGGAGCTAAAAGCCGCAGGATTTGCTCCTGCAGGGGCGTGGGAGACAAGGGAAAGGCAGAATCAAGGATAAGTCCTAGGTTTCTGTTAAATGACTGGATGGGTGGAAGAGTCGGTTACCTAAGGCCATGTTCTATGAGCTGTTGCATCTGACAGCCTGGGCTTGAATTCAACCTATTCTAGTTCCTAATGGTATGACCTTGAGCAAATCATGTAATTGCTTTGTGCTTAGGAGCCCTCATCTGTAAAATGAGAGTGATGATAGGACCTACCTCACAGGCTTTTTGTAATGATTAACTGAGTTAATGCATGTGCACTTTAGAACAGTTCCTGGTGCGTAGTAAAAGCTATATAAGCAGTTACCTTTATTGTTGTTACTGCTACTAAGGTGGCTGCTGGGACTATACCTGCTGCTGCGCCTTCTCTTCCTCTGTCACGGAGATGCCGGGCCCTATTAGGGGCTCAGTCGGTATTTGTGAGAGGAATGGATGCTTTAAAATTAATACATGTTTAATAACCAGTTGATCTATGAGATAACAAATTTTGAAAGACTCTTTTAGCATTTGAAGAAATGAAATAATGATGTTAGTAGGTTATGAGATTTGTTCATATCTTTTTTCTTTAACTTCCATTGTTTGTTTTGTGCGCAGGCCTGAAGGCATTGAACGCCAGTACAGGAAGAAGTGTGCAAAGTGAGTATGAACAGTGTGCGTTTCTCTGAGTGTAAGTAACTAGAGTCAAGAGTGTGTTAGGAACAGAATTATATGGATACAATTCTCTGTTGTGTCTTTTTTTTAAGATTTTATTTATTTTTAGAGAGAGGGGAAGAGAGGGAGAAAGGGAGGGAGAGAAACATCAATCAGTTGCCTCTCGCACACCCCCAACTGCAGACCTGGCCCACAACCCAGGCATGTGCCCTGACCAGGAACCGAACCGGCAACCTTTCAGTTCGCACGCTGGTGCTCAGTCCACTGAGCCACACCAGCCACGTCCTTTTTTGTATCTTTATCCTTATAATCTCTACACAAATAACAGTGTGCTTCTGGAAGAAACAAGTCAAATTTACATCTCTGACCAGCTGGCCACAAAAACAGTTTTAAACATAGTATTATTTTTGAAAGTTGAGGTGTAATTTCTACATAACTAAATTTGCCCTTCTTTAGTGTACCATTTGATGGGTTTTGACAAAAGCGTACAGTCATGTGATAGCACCACTACCGTGATACAGAACATTCCCGGTACCCCATGTGCCCCCGGCGGTTACTCCCCTTCCTCACCCCCTCCCCTGGCAATCACTGATCTGCCTTCTGTTACTGTGGTTTTGCCTTTTCTAAAATTTTATGTAAATTCTACAAAATGTGCTTTACTCTGTTATCGTACAATCTGTATGTGTTACATCTGGTTTCTTTCACTTAGCATAATGCTTTTGGGATTCATCCAAGTTGTTATGTGTAGCAGTGATTTCTTCCTCTCTATTGCTGAGGAGTCTACTGTTGCACCAGCTTGTTTCACCATTCACTCGTGGAAGGGCAGTTGAATTGTTGATGGTTTTGGCTATTACAAATAGAGCTGCTATGAACATTCTAGTATAAGTCTTGGTGGAAACATGTGTTTTCTCTTGGAGTGGGGTTACTGGGTCATACGGTAAATGTAACATAGTGTAATTTATTTTTAAAGATTTGTATTTATTTATTTTTAGAGAGAAGGGAAGGGAGGGAGAAAAAGAGGGAGAGAGACACCAATGTGTGGTTGCCTCTCATGTGTCCCCTACTGGGGACCTGGCCTGCGACCCAGGCATGTGTCCTGACTGGGAATCGAACCTGTGACCCTTTGCTTCACAGGTCTGTGCTCAGTCCACTGAGCCACACCAGCCACGGCTACATAGTGTAATTTAATCTAGGCCCACTTATAAAGCCTGGAAGTTTATTTAATGCCCCCCCCCACACACACACATACCTTCCAACTTTAGATTATTTAATGCCATACACACACACCTTCCAGCTTTAGATTAATAGAATATTAAACAATAGTAAGTTTAATCTTGTTTCAATAATTAACAGTTCCATCTTGGCTCTCAGAAGACTCAGAGAAGGAGAGTTTTAAAGCCGGGAGAGGGCCAAGAAGGTATTTTTAGTTCACAGCCACACTGGATTCGTTAAGTTGGTTTTATCTGATCTTATGGGTCTCCCTCATTTAGCTGAAAAAGTGTAATAAAAATGACCAGCCAAAGAAAGAAGATGATTACCACAGGGATGTGTGTGCCAGCCACCACAGTGGAGCCTTTACACTCCCTCTTCACGCTGCAGAAGCAAAACACAGCTAGACAAAACCCACAAACTAGTCATGCGGACACCTGGGAAGAACGGCAGCAGTTTTGACCAGAAAGCAATCAGTAGCAGGAGACACCGTTTACCAAATCTGTCTGATGATGAGAATCACTTGGGATGCTGAGGAAACTGACAGAGACTAAGGCTACCCGCCTCCGCCCCAGATTTGCTGAAGCAGGATCTTCTGGGGCTGGGGCGTAGGCATCTGATCAGTAGTCTTAACAAGCACCCTCAGTGATTCTTACTGAGTAGTTTGGGGAGGCACTGGAAAGAACACATCGTTAGTATAGGCCACAAACAAAAATCCTGGGATCTCAGCACATTTTGCAAATTGCCGTTGAGGGGATCTAAATTCTGAGACATCCCAGTGACTTACTCTGCTGCTTCCCAGGTGTGGACTGCCACTCTTCTACCAGTCCCAGCCGAAGAATGCTCCCGTGACCTTCATTGTGGATGGAGCAGTAGTCAAGTTTGGCCAGGGTTTCGGAAAAACGAATATATATACTCAGAAGCAAGAGCCTCCTAAGAAGGTAATTGTCATTGAAGGAGACAGACTGGTTAATATACCTACAGATTTAGCCCTAAATTTTTAAATAAGATTATAGTGCACAAGAAACTGTCCTTTATGGATGAATACATTCTTTATTAAGAGAATATCATTTTTGTGTATAATGTGTTGTTTTTTCTTTCCTACAGCTTCCTTATGAGTAAAGTTAGAAACCATATTTTTTAAGGATTTTATTTATTTATTTTTAGAGAGAGGGAAAGGGAGGGAGAAAAAGAGGGAGAGAAACATCAATGTGAGGTTGCCTTTCGCATGCCCCCCACTGGGGACCTGGCCCACAACCCAGGCACGTGCCCTGACTAGGAATCGAACCAGTGATCCTTTGGTCTGCAGGCCTGTGCTCAGTCCACTGAGCCACACCCACCCGGGTGAAAGTGTATGGTTTTTATTCACATTTACTTCCTTTCAGATTTCTTCTTTTTCCAGTGTAAACAATTTAAAATGGAATGAATCAGGCTAATTTTTATATGTACTTTAAAAGCCTTAATGGAAAATGTTAGAACAATATAAAGCAAATAAAGATATTGGCACTTTTAGATAGGCCAGCCTATCCCAGAGAGATGGCTGTTCACCCCCAGGGGCTACCTTTCCCAGCACCCAGGTACATGTGCGCTGCTCACACCCGCACACAGCTCGCAGAGCCTCTTGCTGTGTCGAGACTGATTCCTCCTCTTCTGCAACTCCAGGTGATGATGACCAAACGAACTAAAGACATGGGCAAGTTCAGCTCTGTCACTGTGTCAACTATTGATGAAGAGGAAGAGGAGATTGAGGCTGTAAGTGCTTCTGCTCTCAGGGGAATTGAACTGGCGGGTGGGAATGCTGTGAAAGGAACAAGGTTCTAGAACTAGAGCATCCCAGCAGCGGAAGGATTAGAGACTGCTTATAAACCTTGCTCTGCCAGTAAGAAACTATGATACTGGGCAGTTCCTGTGTCCCTGAATCGCAGGACCATCTGTAAAATGAGAACCAGGGAGTTGCGCTTCATCATCGGTATTTTTGTCATACTGTGTTTCTGAGATGCCTTAGGGGGCAAACCCCTCATCCCTCTTCAGTTTAAATACTATTGGGCTCAATGATTTCAGGCCCCTTCCAGTCTGGGTCTGATGGTTTATGAGTCTGCCCTTAGCAGTAGCAGCAATTATGTTTATGGTTCTTCAGTATAATAATGTTTTCAGAGAGAATTGTTATCTGTTACTTTCTAAATTTTTTAAAAGATTCTATTTATTTATTTTTTGAGAGGGGAAGGGAGGGCAAAAGAGAGGGAGAGAAACATCAATGTGTGGTTGCCCCTTGAGCGCCCCCTCCTGGGGACCTGGCCCGCAACCCAGGCATGTGCCCTGACTGGGAATCGAACCGGTCACCCTTTAGATCGCAGTCCACACTCAATCCACTGAGCCACACCAGCCAGGGCTGTTATCTGTGACTTTTAAAATGATTTCAGTGGAAATCTGACCTCTCCTAGATTACTGAAAAGCTGAAGAGTTGAAAGGGAACAGCCCTGCCGTTTCAGTAATAATTTCATAATTTGACTGGTACAAGTTGGTATGTAAGGTCTCTGTTGTTACTCATCGGTATGACTGCTGGTTTAAGGACACTTCCTTTTTCCCCTCAGAGGGAAGTCGCTGACTCGTATGCACAGAATGCCAAAGTGATTGAAAAACAGTTGGAGCGCAAAGGCATGAGCAAAAGGCGGCTGCAAGAGCTGGTGAGTGGCATGTGGTGGCAAGGTGCTGGGCTGGACTCTTTGGATTTCTTGGTCTGAAAGAACCTCCAGTAGTCGGGGACATCTTTAGGACATCTGTCAGGGGTTACCAGTGTAGTCAGCTGCCAGGTGTGTAACCCTGGGCTGTGACTTTGGTGTACCGTACTCTGGAGTAGTTGCCACAGGATCCAGGCCCTAAATGATAGTACTTGTTAGCTAGCCCTAACTACAATGATATTTTAATCTGCTACTTGTGGTCCACGGTCAGGAGTTACAGATAGAGGTTTATGGACACTTTCCCACGGTGTGATGGCACACGGCAGTGCTCCATGGGTGGGCCCAGCACTGGGGCCGGTCGGTGCTCCTTAAAGCCCTGACTCCACCACCTGTTCCTGCATTATCCATGGGCCCCTCACAGAGCGTGCCCACGTATAGGTGATGGTGTCTACGTGTTTGTTTTCTTGATAATAATTTACTTATGATATTTCTTTAAAATTAGCACTTCGTTAGTGCCTTATTAAAAGCTATACCAGTCTGCCCCAGTGACGGTGGAGGATTTTGCAGTGACAGAGGTGGTGGGTCTTGGAAGCTGCTTTACCTTGCCATGGAGGTTTAGAGCAGTGCTTATGAAGTTTTCTGAGGTGAAGGCCAATGCTTTATTATCTTTTTTAATTTCCAATTTGTAAGAACAGATTTATAATTTATCAAATGCAGTAAAGTGGATTTGCCTCAGTTGTTTTTATTAAATTAGTTTATGTTATTATTACTCCATCAAATGGCTATAAAAGTTTCTAAATGCTTGCTGTCAATGTTTGCACAGATCTTGCATGCACTAGTAGCAAACAGGTCATGGGCCACACTGCTCTAAGTAGCACTGTTCTAGAACAGTGTTTTTCTCCCTGTTGTGCCAACAATAAGATACTGGTGCACCACGGCCTCAATTGACTCCCTCGGCCCTTTGGGAGTCGTGGGGCTGGGGGATGCCTGCGCGGACCGCCGTGGACCGCAGCCTTGTGCGTCATCATTCTCTGTATGCCGTACCAGCAGAAAGGTCAGAAAGCAGTTGCTGGAGATTCATGCGGAGTTTAGAACCACTGTTCTAGTTTGTGTACTAAACGGGCATGGAGGGAGAGGGTTTGGGCAGTTAGTGATAAAGTGAGGAAGGAAAGTAAGAATTTCATATTATGTATCATGACGTACCTTTTCTTCCTCCCCAGGCTGAACTGGAAGCCAAGAAGGCAAAAATGAAGGGGACTTTGATTGACAACCAGTTCAAATGATCAGGACCTTTCTCTGAACCCAGGCTAGAGGCAAGCGTTTAGACCGGGCGGCAAAAGAACTTATTCTTGGCTGTGTGGACTGGCTCCTACCTTTATGCCCCAGCAGAAGGCTTTATGTTGCTCCTGCATTCAGTGAGGTCTTTGAGTCCATCTGACCTGCTTTCTAGAGATGAGTTTTTAAAATCTTTCTATATATGGCTCTTCTGTACTGTTGTTGTTGTTGTTCATTTGATATAAAAAGTTTTAGCTGTGTAGGAACTCTATGAATAGATCAGTGCTTAAGTATCTCTAGATTTTAAAGTATCTGGTCTTTAACAAAATGTTCAAGGATTTTTGTAAAAAAATATTATAAGGTGTCATAGAAAAAAGTGGCATGTAATTAGATTTAAAGGTACAGCAAGTCAGATCCCTCAAGGCCTTGGCAGGTATCAGCTGTGGTTTGAATCTCCTGTCATAGAAAATCCGTAAAAAGCCAGAATCTGCATAAAGCTTCCTTTACTTCAAATACGAAAGCTATAAGTGAGCCACCCCTTATCAGACTTTGCACTTAAAGAAGCAAAAACCAGATTGGAGTGAGGGGTTAGGATAGCTGAGATCTGAATGAAAATGGAATCTCAGTGAGCAACCCCAGGGAGCCGCCATCCTGTCAGGTAGTCAGGAGTACCGCTTCCGTGTGTGGGCACGTGGGAGGGGAGATGATAGGGTCAGAAATGATGCTGAGGTTAAAAACAGTATATGCTGGGTATTTTATTTCACGTTTGCTATTTGTGGAAGCGTCTTACAGATAAAAACATTTAATGTTGCACCGCTTCGGCGATATCAATACGTAGTGTTTGTATCCAGATTTAATCTGTTCACCAGCATTACAAGGAATCGCCTGCATCTAGTCAGATCTCTGCACCTGAGTTGTCCTCTCCACCTCGGTTCCTGTCCTCATTCTGAGAGGTAATTGGGCACCACCTGGATAACCAACTGTAACCTCTGCACAATTCCTTGAGCTCAACTCCAAACAATGACCTTTACCTTCACGCCACTTTAGCCACAAAGTGCCGTGCCCACAGGCTGGATGTCATCTCTGCCACCTTTGAAATCCAGTGCTCTATTCTTTCCCCCCAAGCTCCTATCATTGCTACTCTGGTACTCTCACTTCCACTAAAGTGTTTTGTTTTGTTCTTAGATTTGAAGGGTAATTACCTTGATTATTTTATTAGTAGTAATAATCAAAAATAGTAGTACTAATGATACTAATACTGGCTCCTTTTTATTGAGTACTTACTATGTGTCAGGTGCCATGGAAAGCACTTTTATAGGTCTGACTTTAATTTAAACATGGAGTTAATCTCATGAGAGGGGTGTAACTACAGTAGCTCTCCTCCTCATCTATGGGGGACACATTCCAAGACCCCCAGTGCATGTCTGAACTGCCCACACACACACATCATGTTTTTCCTGTGCATACATACGCTTTATGGCTTCTCTTGCCATATCCAAATTCGCGTCCTCACTACTCTTGTGTTTTGGGGCTATTAGTAAGTAGAACAAGAGTTACTTGAACACAGCACTGTGATGCCCTGACAGTCGGTGTGATCACTGAGGCAGCTACTAAGGGACTGACAGGCGACGAGTGTTTACGGTGTGAATAGACAAAGGGTTGGTTCACATCGCAGGCATAAGACTGTAGGGCACTACTCAGCACAGCGTGCAATTTAAAACTTTTGAATTCTTTATTTCTGGAATTTTCCATTGAATATTTTCAGACCGTGGTTGACCATGGGTAACTGAAGCCACAGAAAGCAAAACCGCCGATAAAGGGTGGGGAGGGGAGGGCTACTGTACTATCCATCATTATAATGTTGTAAATGTGTACTTTGAGGCTCTGAGAGTTTGAGTTTCCCAAGTTCCCATAACCAGCAAGTGATAAAGCCAGAAATCTGACTATGCTGAACTACTCGTGTGGGATTTAAAATGTAAATATGTTATTGAGAACAGATGGCAGTTTCATTTTGAGAAACCGAGTAAAGTGCAATGTAAAGACAATTGCAGAGAAACATGTGCTCTTCATTAGGTTTTCGTCCTTCATATTGAAATTGTTATTAAAATAACACGACGTAGTTTCTCTGTTGTCTTCATTTACTTGTAGTTTGTATTTTGGCAGCAACTGCAGTGCTTAATGTCAGTGTAAAGACTCATATTGAAATTTCAGTCTTATTCTATTCTTTGGTGTTTAAATGATCGACTGTGACAGAATAATAAAATGTTATAAAATGTTTCCACTGACATTTGGGAGTATAATTTTACTGTTTAAGAGAAATTGAGAAGCTTTGAAAAAACTAGTTGGTGTCGACCACTAGCTGTAGACCACCTTCCTTTCTCAAGGAAAAATCTTCCCTTTTTTACTTCTCTGATAGTTTATTCTGCTTCTTCACCAGAATACTCCTCTTCTTCACTCAGTTTTAACGAAGGACACTCCATTGCACTTGAGCTTTTAATATTCTGTATTCCTCAAGGGAAGTAAAAAATATCACTGATGGTGAACTAAATCTGTTTTTAAACTTCATAGAACCCTGCCCCCCCTGTTTTTCCCAGCATTGCGATTCCGTCGCCATCTCTCTTTATTTTAACCCAGGCTTATCCTGTGATTGGTGATCTGAATTATCCTCACCAGCACCTTTAAGTCTTCTTACTTTGGTTTTTTTCACTTAAAAAAAATCTTTAAATAATTTGAGATTTATAGAAAAGCTCCAAAGACAGTACAGCAAGTTCCTGTATATTCTTCACTCCAGTTTCCCTAACATCAACAACTTATATAGTGCTGTGAGCTGAATTGTACTCCCCCCTCACAATTCATATGTTGAAGCCCTAACCCCCACTGTAATAGTATTTGGACATGGGTCTTTGGGAGTTGTTAGGTGTAGATGTGATAATGAGGGTGCGACCCTCATGGCGGGAATAGTGCCTTCATAAGATGGCACTGTCTGTGTCTCAGTCCATCTCTCTCCATCTCTGTCTCTATCTCTGTATGTCTGAATCTCTCTGTCTCTGTCTCAGCCTCTGTCAGTCTCTCTCTCTCTGTCTCTCTCTCTCTCTCACATACACACACACACACACACACACACACACACACACACACACACACACACACGAGAGCTCTCACTGAATCAGCCAGCACCTTAAATTTGGACACCCCAGTATCCAGAACTGTGAGAAATAAGTGTCTATTGTTTGAGCCACCCAGTCTTTGGTACTTTGTTATAGCAGCCCTAGCAGACTAATATACATATGATGGGGCAAAAGTAGGTTTACAGTTGTTCATATGGAAAATAATACAAGAATAAACTGTTTGGTGTACTCACAACTGTAAACCTACTTTTGCCTCACCCTGTAAGGCATAAGATGATTTGCAACATCTCCCAGTCTGTGGGTTGTCTTTTTGATTCTCTTAATAGTGTAATATCTTTTATGATACCAGATTATACAGATTTTCTTCTATATTTTCTTCTATTAGTTGTGTACTTTATAATTAGGCCTATGATTCATTTTGAATTAGTTTTTGCAAAAAGTGTGAGGCATGTGTAAAGGTTCTTTTCTTATATATAAATGTCCAGTTTTCCAGCAGTGTTTGTTAAAAAGACTTTCTTTTCTCCATTCAATTGCCTTTGTACCTTTGTCAAAAATCAGTTGACTGTATTTTGGGGCTTTTTCTTCTGTCTGTTGTCTATCTTTGCATCAATACCACAGTATCTTGATCGAATTATTATACTTTATATTAAGTCTATTTTAAAAAGATTTTATTGATTTTTAGAGAGAGGGGACAGGAGGGAGAAAGAGAAGGACAGAAACATTGATCAGTTATCTAATGCATGCCCACAACCAGGGACCTGACCCTGCAACCCAGGCATGTGTCCCGACTGGGAATCAAACCAATGACCTCAATGACCATTGAGGGACAACGCCCAGCCCAGTGAGCCATACCAGTCAGGGCTACAGTAAGTCTTGAAGTGAGGTAGTATGAGTCTTCTCATTATGTCCTTTTTCAGAATTATTTTGCTTATTCTAATTCCTTTGACTTTCCATATAAATTTTAGAATCAGCTTATTGGTAACTCCAAAATTCTTGCTGGAATTGATTGGAATTGTGTAAAATCTAAAGATCAAGTTGTGGAGAATTAAGATGTTAATAAAATTGTGTCTTCTAACCTGTGAACACACTGTACCTCCATTTATTTAGATCTTTGATTTCTTTCATCAGTCTCTTACAGGTTTTCATGTGCAGATGCTACAAATATTTTGTTTACATTTATACCTAAGCACTTCATTTTTTCTGCTGCTATTGTAAACCTTACCTTATCCCTTTTTTAAACAAGTAAATACACTCATGGCGTATTTGCAAACTCACTAGGCCTATTCTGATAGGAACTCAAGCTGAAATTCCATTCATCTCCCAACCCCGTGCCCTAAGCTCCCAGGCTGACCATCGTCTCACAGTCGCATTTGACTCTCCAGAGCCGTTGTCTGGGTAGTGCCCCTTTCTAGTTGACAGTAACTCTGGAAAGTGGCTGCAGGACTTTTGGGGGAAAGACATAAAGAAATTTTATATCACATACTTGTGGTAATGTCAGGGGGGTGCGTTATTTCTTGGTCCAAAGGTCTCTAGGTAAATCAGTTTGGAATTGCAACAGGTCTGGGAAATGGGTGAGAGGCAGCAACGCTTGGTTATAGTGACAGCAATTAGAGCGAGCTATACACAGGCCAGATTTTAAATCTTTTAAAAATCTTAAAATTTTGTTTTACTCAACTATGTAGGGTAATAATCTTCTGCCCACATATTTTAAGCCACTGGCAGTGATTCCTAATTATTAAACATTTTGATTGACACAGACCTGATTCTATTACAGCAGCCATCCTTAATTGAAAAAAATAAAGTTCCCTGTTTAGAATCAGCCCTACAATCTGCTATCTCAGATCTTTTCCCCAATTGGATGAGTGTCCAATATCTTGCAAATAAGTGGAGTTTGACATTGTGAATTTATGGTTCCAATATCAGATGGGTTCTCCCTACAGTTAGTCAACCCTTCTGCTATGTGTTTTGAGTCAGCAAGTCCCCTGTTTCACTCAGGAACAACTTAGAGCCTTTACCCACCACTTTCTTCAAATCTTTCTGCCTGCAGACTCTCTCTCAGTGGAACACTTCCCTCCCCAAAGCACCAAGAACATAGGGTATCAGCTCCCATTCTTTTCTCTTTGCAGTCTCAGAGGAAGAAGTGGATCCTACCCTATTCCTGGTCAAAGTTAATCTGCTACCTTTTATTCAATCAACTGATATGTATTAAGTATCGATTATGTATCTACATACAGCAGGTCCTTGAATAATGTTGTTTCATTCAATGTCATTTGATTATAATTTTGATGAGAAAAAAATAGATCCCCAGTCAGGGCCACCATCTGTGTGGAGTTTGCACATTCTCTCCAGGACGGTGTGGGTTTGCTTTTGGGTACTCTGGTTTCCTCCGTCTTCCCAAAGATGTGTGTGTGAGGTGGGTTGGCGTGTTTACATTGTTCTGGTCTGAGAAAGAAGGACAAAGTTGGAGGTATCGTGCTACCTGATATCAAACTGTACTACAAGGCTATAGCAATCCAAACAGCATGGTGCCCTGGCTGGTGTGGCTCAGCTGGTTGGATGTTGTCCTGCAAAGTGAAAGGTCACTGGTTTGATTCCTGGTCAGGACACATGCCTGGGTTGTGGGTTCAGTTCCTGGTCAGGGAACCAATCAATGTCTTTCACACTGATGTGTCTCTCTTTCTCCTTCTCCCACCCTTCCCCCTTCTCTAAAAATAAATAAATACAGTCTTTTTTTAAAAAGTTTAAAGATCTGGAAAAACTAACACAATCATCATTTGTAAAAACACAATTGTGTACATAGAATACCTGAAAGAATTGAAGGATAAATATTTGAATTAACAAGTAAACTTAGAAAGGTTGCTGGACATGTGGTCAATATTGAAAATTGATTGTATTTCTGTATGTAAGCAACAAGCAGTTGAAAACTTAAAAAATATTGCCCTGGCCGGTGTGGCTCAGTGGATTGAGTGCTGGCCTGTGAACCAAAGGGTTGCCAGTTCAATTCCCAGTCAGAGCACATGCCTGGGATGAGGGCCAGGTCCCCAGTGGGGGATGTATGAGAGGCAACCACATACTGATGTTTTTCTCTCTTTCTTCCTCCCTTCCCCTCTCTCTAAAAATAAATAAATAAAATCTTTTAAAAAAGAAAACTTAAAAAATAAGTATTAAGTCGTTACAATAAAAATACCTAAGGATAAATGTAGGAAAACATGTGCAAGGCCTTTACATAGAAAACTATAAAAGATTCTTGAGAAAAGTTACCACCTAAATAAATGGAGCGATATATCATGTTTATGGATTGGCAGACTTGGTAGCTTTAAGGTGTCAATGCTCCACAAGCTGATTTATAGATTCAATGAGACCCCATTACAAAGTCCCAACAGTTGTGTACGTGTGCACTGGGGGGAGATTTGACAAACTAAATTATACAGAAGTGAAAAAGTCCAAGAGTAGGGGAGGCACTCTTGACTAGGTGGGAAGACTTGTCCTATTACATGTTGTCTTACTGTACAGTGAAGTAGTTAAAACAATGTGATACTGGCCCAGTGATCGACAATAGACCAATGGAACACAATGGAGAGTCCAGAAACAGACCCACGCATATATGATAGATATACAGCAAAGGTGCCGCTGCTCTTCAGTGGAGACAGGATTTTTTTCAGTGAATTTTTCTAGGACAATTGTCTATCCATATGGCAAAAAGAAAACTTGACCACTACCTAATATCATCCACAAAACTCAACTCCAGGCAAATCATATATTTAAATGTGCAAGGTAAAATAGTAATATTTCTTTTTTTTTAAAGTTGAAGTACATTTTATTTTTTTAAGACTTTCTTTATTTTTAGAGAGAAGGGAAGGGAGGGAGAAAGAGAAGGAGAGAAACATCAATGTGTGGTTGCCTCTCATACGCCCCCTACTGGGGACCTGGTCCACAACCCAGGCATGTGCCCTGACTGGGAATTGAACCAGCAGCCTTTCGGTTCACAGGCTGGCACTCAATCCACTGAGCCACACCAGCCAGGGCTAAAATAGTAATATTTCTAGAAAATATAATATAGCCAAATATTTTCATCGAAGACCTTTTAGTCAAAACAAGAAAAGTACTAATGTAAAAGAAAAGATGGATACATTTGACTACATTAAAATTACAAACTTCCAGTAATCAAAAGACGCTATTAAGAGAGTGAAAAAGCAAGCCAGAGTGGGTAAAGATATTTTAATACAGAAAAGTATAAAGTCCATATCCAAATATCTAAATAACTATGAATCATCTTTCCGAAAATAGAAGGTTAGACCTTGGGCTCTCGGGAACAGTGAAAGCCATAGGACTCGGGCATAGGGATCCCAGAAGGGGGGGAGGGCCGCTTATTTCTCTTCTTGCTTTCCAAGGTAGAACCAGAACCAGGGATGCAGGTGGGCAAGTGGGACTTTGAAAGAGAATTTGCTGTCTAAAGACCCTAATTGGAAGTGTTTTATTTTCTGGCAGAAGGACTAGAGGAAACAGGTGGCCGCAAGCCCATCATGCCCTCACTATCTCAACGGACAAATGAGTAGTCTCTGCAAGTAGAAGGATGGGTCGTTTAAATGCTAGAGGTCAATTCATAATCTGTTTGCTCCTGCAGTTTGAGCTCGAATTGCAGGGGGAGGAGGTTCAAGGAAGCCCTGCCTGTCCTCTCGGGGGGCTGAGGGGTGGGGGTGGAGTAGGGAGTCTAGGCATGAGAATCCAGTCATGCCTTTGGAATGGAGCTGGAGAGAGTGAGTTATTAATAGGCATTCCTGTGGGGCCTCCCCTCTCCCTTGTGAGTCCCAGCAGGATTTGGAGGGCTTCCCATTTTTAAAAACATTTCATGTATTTATTTTTAGAGAGAAGGGAAGGAAGGGAGAAAGAGAAACACCAATGTGAGAGAGAGAGCCATCAATCGGTTGCCTCTCGCGTGACCCCAACTGGGTGGGGACCCAGGTGGCCACCCAGGCATGTGCCTTGACAAACCTGGGAGGTTTTGGTTCCCAGGCGGACACTCAGTCCACTGAGCCACACCAGCCAGGGCAGGCTTCCCATTTTGGGACCAGCCTGGTTCCCCTGTTCCCAGGCACCAGACAAAGTGTCTACTACTTGTACATTCATTCTGACCTCAACCCCTACTTCGGTTTTCCCCAGCTCACTCCCCTCCAGCTCCAGTAGTCTCCTCCCAGGCCCTCAAACATGCCAGGCACATTCCCCACACTGCGGCCTTTACATTTGCTGTTCCCTCTCCTGAGAACACTCTTCCCTCAGATATTTACGTGGCCTGTTCCCCCACCTGCTTCGGGTCTTTACTTAAATGTCATTTCCTCAGAAAGTTTTTTGCTATCCATTCTATCCAAATTTGTATCACCTACCCATATTTCCTATCTTCCTTCCTTGTTTTCCCTCTAAAGCTCTATATATTTTTGTGCCAGATTTTATTGTCTGGCACTCCATCTGTGGTGTTTATGATTGTCTAACCACTATGCTGTATGATTGAAACTAATACAAAATTATATTAAATGTAAACTGTAATTGAAAAAAAAATGTTTAAAAGACCATCTGTACTTTGTGTATGTGCGTGTGTGTTCTAAGACTGGGGAGTAAGGGATGGGGAACAGTAACTGGAGTTCCTGGAAATCATGTCACCTGGTCAGGCAGGTGGCTGGAAAGAGCTGTAAGAGGATAGTTGCTGGGAGTGGTCAGGCCCTGGCGACTGTGGGGGGCCCCGTCTCCCCTCTAAGGTAGATCTGGAAGCAGGACTGACTCACCTTGCATCTGGAATAACTTTGAGTGTATCGAGGTAATACCTCCTAAATAGCAATTCTGTAGGTGTGCTTTCCTCTGTGTCCTAAAATTTCTTTACATAGAGTCATAGCTTGGGAAGAAAGTCCTTGTTAAAATGCATGCTCACTGGCAACTCTGTGCAGGGAAGCAGGGTGAGGCCCCATCACAAATGCTGACTTTGTTGTTAAATTGGATGTTTCTTTTTCCCCCTAAGAACCATGTTGCTACTGCCAGTTATAAAAGCTGGTGCTGCCCTGGCCATCTAAGTCAGTTGGTTAGAGCATCATCCTGATTCATCAAGGTTGTGAGTTCGATTCCCAGTGAGGGCACATACAAGAATCAACCAATGAATGCATACATATGTGGAACAACAAATCTATGTCTCTCTCTCTCCACCCCCTTCCTCTCTCTCTCTCCAATCAATTTTTAAGGAAAGGTGCCGCTACTCGATCATGGTTACTCGTAGATGATAAGCTGGAGTCCTGAGGTAATCATAGTTGGCTGCCTAGCCCACGCTTTGAGCTGAGTGAGTTCTTGTACTAACCATCCCCCGCCCCCCCATGTGGGGACCCTTTCTTCTCAGAACAGCAAGGCACTGTTTTTGAATGATTACTCTTGTAATTCCTGTCTGAATTTAAAAAGCCTTTTTTAAATGACCAGTATACTTATCTTTTGTCACTCGAGTACCTGATGGGCCACCTGTTCTATAGTTCACCATTATAGCAGTGGTTTCCCCTTTGTAGTTCATAATTAGTTTTCCTTTGTAATTTTCTACATTTTGTATTTGCCTGCTAATTAGGTTTAATCCTGACTCCTGTAAATTTTGTCTGCTCACACACGTGTTTATTTTCTTTATTGTCAACTCTGAAATAATTTTTCTGATTGGTCTATAATATTTTAATATCTATATAATTTTGTTTGCCTTTAGCCAGATTGTTGCCATAAGCATAAGTAACTATTATTGTAACAAAAAGAATAGTTACTTGCTGAAGTCCTTGTATGTAGGTCTTGTTTAGGAATTAATTTAGGTAAAAAGTTTGTGAATTTAGGAAATAGATAAAAAGTTGGCAAAAGGTAGCCCTTGCTGGTGTGGTTCAGTTGCTTGGAGCGTCGTCCTACACACCAAAAGGTCAGGGGTTTGATTCCTGGTGAGGGCACATACCTGGGTTGCCAGCTGATCCCCAGTTGGGGCACGTATGCAAGGCAACCAATTGATGCTTCTGTCTCTCATCGATGTTTCTCTCTCCACTTCCTCTTTCTCTAAAATCAATAAACATTTTTTTAAAAAGTTTTTGAAAGGTAGAAAGGAACACAGTGTCTTAGCATGTCCTTCCCTAAATAATATAGACGTCTCCTGATGAATACTAACTAAAACCGTGAAATCTAAACGCTGTTGGGGCCTGCCAAAATGATTCCTTCTCTGGTTTCAATTCAGCCCCCAACATCACTTGGCAATCCTATTATATATCCCTAGTCAGCTCGTCCTCAGTGTCCTAAAGCAGCCCTCCCACAGCCATTTCACTTTTCTCCAGCCCTCAACCCCGACCAGTCCCCCTTTTCAGCAGAAAGACTTGTTTCCGTTTTCACAGAGCAAAAATTCAGGCAGACGGTAGGAAATCTGAACTCCTTCAGCCTCTATTACTAACCGGCCCACAGATTCAACTCAAATGCAATAGCGCCCCCTTCCTTTCTGTAGTGGACATTATATGTGCTTCCCTGACCCCCTTCAGGACTGAAGGACTGAATGCCGCCTGCAGCACATCCCTCAGCTGTCAGACCCCTTTGGGGTTTGCCTCAGACGAACAGCTGCTTTGCCCAAGGTCATGCTCCCTTCCCAGGGCAGCCTCCATCCAGAGAATGACTGATGTGGGGTATAAAGCCCCGGCCCCCTTAATCTCAACTCCTGGCTTCAGAGTTTCCCAGGGTGCTGGCTGAGGTCTTTGTCAAACCTGCACTGCAGCTCAACGTCTCCCTCCTGCAATTCCTTCTCTTCCATGGCGGGTGAACCCACGACCTTTCTCTACTAAACATCCTGCGTGCTGATCTCCATCTCAGAGTTGGCTTCTCAGCAAACCCAATCTGCAGCGCCCTCTTCTCCTACCCCCAAGCACCCTTCTCCTGCCCATGACCGAGACGCACCTCCCCCGTGTGCTCAGGTCCTGTTCCCCTCATCTCTCCTCGGGCCTTCCCAAGGAACCATATTGCTTATTGTTCTATCACTTCTGTCCTCTCTGTTCCCTGTAACTTCAACCTCTCCCCCCTCTTTCTTCCCCTCCAAGGGGAAATATGAACCAATACTTTCAACAGAAACCTCCTTTGACTCAGAGCCCCCCACCCCCACTAGCTTTCATTGTTTCTTCCCCTTCACAGTCCAAACTTCTGGAACCAGCCCACTGCAGTCTAGCTTCTGTCTCCTCTGCTGAAATATCTCTCCTCCTTGTCCAGCCCTAACTGATTTGACTTCTCTCATACATCTGGCTCTGGTGACCATTCTCTCCTGCCTTCATTTCTAGGACACCTGTCTCTCTCCCACTTTCTTTACATTCCTTAAATGCTTGTGCATTTCAGAGCTCCATTCTTAGCCCTCTTCTCCTGCATCATCTCATTCATAACCATGGCTTCAACTAGCCCCAGCCCTCTGCTGCTGAGTGATAGCGCTTTCATATACAAGCAGCTGTTAGACATCCACACCTCCGTGTCCCGCAAGTTCCCCAAACCCAACGTATCCACAATGGCCCTCATCTCCAACCCTTGCCCCAGCCCGGGTCCTCCCTGTGATCTGGAACTCAGTGAGTGGCACAACTAGGTACCCAGTTACTCAAGCCAGGAAACTGGCACTTCCCTTGGCACAACTGCTCTCCACAATCACCTGCTTCCCATCAACCACCACATTCTGTTGATCCTGCTGATTTAAGGATTCTCGAATCCCTCCTTTACTGTCGAATCCCCCACCCCCCTGACAATGTCCCAGTTTGGGCTTTGAGCTTATATAACAGAAATGACTGCAACAGCCTCCTCACCAGTCTCCCTGCCTCAAAAACCTGCCCTTCTCTCTGCCACCAGACAATGTTTCTTAAAAGTAATTTGGATACGGTGCTGACCTGTTCAAAATGCCCCGGTGGCCTGCTGTTGCCTTAGATACAGGGGCAGCCAACCTGTGGCCCGCAGGCCGCATGCAGGTCAGGGTGGCTATGAAGGCGGCCCAACACAAAATCATAAATTTACTTAAAACATTATGAGATGTTTGTTGTGATTACGTGCTGCAATGTATTGAATGTGTGGCCCAAGACAACTCTTGTTCTTCCAGTGGGGCCCAGAGACGCCAAAAGTTTGGCCAACCTGCTTGCAAAAACTCCTCTAACTGGCTGCTCTAGGATCTGGCTGCTGCCTGCCTGGCTTCCTCACCCGCTGCCCGCCCCCATCTAGCACGTTACATTCTAGCACAACTGGGCAATTTGAAGTGCTTTGAACATGCTTCATTCTCCCATGTGTCCTGCTTCCTTTGTACCTGTCCTCTCCGGACAGCTGCCTTGTTACGCCCCAGTTACTCCTCCTTCCCCCAACCCCTGTTTATTCTTCAAGTGTCTTGGCAAACTTTCCTGACTCTCAGGCTGCCTTAGACCCTCGCACTTACCCTTCTCTTTACGGACACCCCTGGACTTATCACACACCTACCCAGCTCCTCTCTTTTAAGATTTTATTTATTTATTTTTGGACAGAGGGGAAAGGTGAGAGAAAGAGAGGGAGAGAAACACCAATGTGTGTTGCCTCTCGCGTGCCTCACACTGGGGACCCAGCCCACAACCCAGGCATGTGCCCTGACTGGGAATCGAACCGGCGACCCTTTGGTGTGCAAGCTGATGCTCAGTCCACTGAGTCACACCAGCCGGGGCCTGTTCCTCTGTTTTCATGCCTTTCTTTCTACGAGACTGAGGTCCTTGAAGCCAATAGTTTCAACCGGTAATCCCCAGTACCTGGCATGGACTTTGGCAATTGGTCTCCACTCTTCAAGGGCTTTTTAAATGAATGCATCAATGAGGCTTGAGTGGGTAACAGGAGGAGAAAAGGGAACAAGAGGCTCAAAGGGAGACAGAAGATCGATGTGCCTGTTTCACAATTTTGTTTTGTGTAGATTCTCTGTCTTTGTTGTTCAACAGACTGAGATCATCCTAAAATGCAACATGCTTTTGCCCAGAGGTCTGTGGGGTGGCTGTGATGTCCTCACCTCTGCATTAAGCAAGGAGCACAAGTGAGTCTGTGCCTGCAGAGCTCTGCCGTGTGGCCAGGGCAGGCATAGACGACCCTGGCCTGCTGCTCAGTGACAACTCCTACCTGTATCTGTGGTCACTGTGGGTCTCTGAGAGTCAAGATCACTCACCTGAACCCTTTGCTGGCTGATTTATATGAAAGAGGGAAAGAGAATCCTCACATGGCTCACCACTGCTTCTGTGAGTACTTTGAAATAGTCCTTTTAAAGGATTCTAGGAAGGCTGAGATGTCATGCCCTCAACCTTTGGGGTAGTTGGGCAACGTCTGGGACAGTTCTGGTAACTTCCTTTTACCCCAGTGCTAAACAAATATTTTCTGCACGTGCTATGACATGGAAAAGGTTAATTAACATTGTCCATTTTTATCCAATAATTCTGGTCAGGTACCCAGAATTTCATGAGTGCTCCCCCACCAGAGCCTTGGCATCTTGAATCTACCTACACATTTCCCCCCAGTTAAAGCTTTTTCTCAGGTTTTAGTATAAAGTAGGGGGTGTTGTTTATCCCTGTTTTGTGGATGAAGAAACAGAGGTGCAACAAGGTTGAGACCTACTCGCTATAGCAGTCAGAGACAAATCAAACTGGATAGGGGTTAGCTGGCTTCCAATGAACAGTAAAATGTGGGAGCAGAGCTCCTGGAAGGACCTCAGGCTGAGGGAGGGCCAAGCCCTTTCAGGCCATCCAGCCTCAGTGCATTTACACTCTGCCCACAAGAGGTCAGTAAGTTCCATAGGAACAGAGGGGGGCACTTATAGGCAGCCCACACTACAGAAGGTGGAGCTAAGGTGGCCCCGAGGTGGGGCTCTCCTGTCCTTGGTGATAGGAGCTGTGGTTCCTGTCTGCACAGCAGCTCCCTAAAAGGAAATCCTTCACCACTAGAACTTCCAGGAAGTACCTCCTCCAGTGATGTATGAGGTTGTGACTGGCCAAGGGTGTGCTCCTTCTAGGGAAGGCTGTGGAAGTTTCCAGGGGCAGCCACCTTATTATATGGCCAATCCTCGGAGTATGAGCCACTTGAGGCACGCAGTCCCTGTAGATGGGGAAGCCCATATGCGTGCCCTCTGCCTGGAGGGCTGCAGCCATAGCCGCAGGCATAACTGGGACTGAAAATATCATAGGATTGTGCCTGCTAAACCAGAACCTTCCTGGGTGAGGGAGGTTGAGGATGGGGTAGACGTGAGACATATACAATGTATAGCATCTCCAGAATTAATTTTAGAGTCTGACAGACCTGGGTTTGAACCCTGACTCTTCCTCTTATTAACCATGACCTTGGGCAAGTTACTTAACTCCCCTAAGCCTTAGTCTCCCTAATTGGTAGAATGGGGAATAATAATGCCTGCTTTTCAGGGCTGTTCTGAAAAAGGTTGTTAGTCACTTATTCATTTTACAAATAGCAGAGGGCCCATCCTAGACTTGCTACTACCTACGTTCAGGGAGTCAATGCCTGGCACAAAGTAACTGCCAAATTAATGATGACTTCTCTTTGAATGTCAGGCCTTGAATTTACATGCAAAAATAGCAGGCAGTTGGAGGCATTGTGAACAGAGGAGTAGCAGGCGGAAAGCACTGTTAGGGAAGGCTCCACTCATATCTGATGCACTGTGGAGGCAGGACTGGAAAATGCCGACCTTATTGTTTCCACAGTGTTTCCTAAGTATCGGAAAATACAGTCAGAGCAAGAGGTCAGGGGCTGACACTGATCAGGACTTGAGCCCACATTATAGCTGGAACAGGATGCAGCAAGGAGGAGGAAGGATTGAGAAGAAGCCTCCTGTTCTCCCCCTGGAAGCTGCCAGGCTTTATTTTGCAGATTACCTTGCCTGTCTTTGGGCAGCGGTCTCAGGATGTGGGAAGAAGGTGTGGGCATGCATATGCAGCAGCAGCGGCAGCAAGGACTTGAGGCAGGGCACTTGAAGGACGTGAGAACTCAAGAGTATAGAAATGCCACATTGTAGGTGATTCCTCTGACTCAGGCTTTTTGGAAGTGTTTCTTTTCAGCCTGCCTCACGACCTGGGATATTTTTTACATGCTTCTGCTTCCTCCTGAAGATACATTCTTCTCTTAAAAGCACACCTCTCCCAGGCTCCAAGTGGCACCCTCCTTCCGGTATATCCTCGACATTGCAGGTGTAGGTGTCAGAAGTAGCCTCCAAAGCCAGCGAAGCCGATGAAGGAGATCTTCTAGAGTAGTGCCTTTAGACCAGTTTTTACACAAGCAGACTGGGGATCAGAGAGGTAGAGTGACTTGTCAAAGATCTCACAGCTACTATCTGCTAGGTAGAACTGGAAATCTCCATAGGGTTCTAGTGGGGAAACTGGTCTATGCTTTTCTCCCCCAAGCCAAATAAATGTCTTTCCTTTGGGGTTATACTTTTCTTTTCTTAAAAAATTTTTATTATATTTTTTTCCATTACCATTTAGTCCCTTTATACCTGTCTCCCCCCGCCCCCTCATAGGTTATACTTTTCTGGACTTCCCTCATTGCCTCTACTTTCCCTTTCTCACCCCCTTGTTTGTTTGTTTGTTTCTAGGATGGAGCAATCCTTTATTTTTAGACACTTTCCCAAAGAGGTTGTTGAGATGTGATGATGAAAGGAGAAGTTAGGGGGAGAAAGAGAGACAGGGATAGGGAAGGGGACATAGGAGGAGGGGGGAAGGGGGAGAGTTTGGGACACCTGAAGCTGGTATGTTGCTTGCTGGTTTTGAAGATGAAGGAAGGGGCTGTGAGCCAAAGAATGTGAGCAGCCTCCAGAAGTGGGAAAAAAACAAGGAAATAGACTCTCTTCTGGTTCACAAGGAATGCAACTCTTCTGACACTGTGATTTTAGCCCAGAAAGACTCATGTCAGACTTCTGACATCCAAGACCTTAAGAGAATAAATATTGAGGGTTTTTTTTCGGGGGGGGGGGTTGTCAGTACATTAACTTCCAGCGGAGAATAATGAACATGAATATCAGCCTCTAGCCATCAGCAGCGGCTCTACTCCAGGCCTAGGATCTCCCTTCCCCAAGCGATAGGTGGAGATGTGTGCTTCCCCTCCTTCATTAGCCTATCTCACTGTGTTATGATGGCACCCAAATATTTTATTGTTTTCTGCCAAAATAGACATTCTACAAACACATAATATTCTATCTTGCACTCTTTCTCTGCCAGAGAAAGATACCACCGATTCCACGTGCACATTCTATCCCTTCTTTTTCAAAAAAATGACATTGAGATGGAATCTTGAGAGGTTGCTCAGCACTTTGGATTGTTATGCAGCCTTTTCTGTATATCAAAGACTGGCGTGGCATCCTGCTGTGGTTCCCTTGTCTCCTCGCTGACCACCATGCCATGTTATCTTCCTAATTTCTTTCCATCCTGTACCATACAGGCACAGTGGGCAGCTGGACCAAAGTGGTTTATTAGGTGTGGAGGCACCAGGCTAGTCCAGGCCAACTTCTAGAAAGCCAGCATGCGGGAAGTAAAGCAGTGGACTTCCTGTCAGGCACCAATGTAACATGCTGGAGTGGGAGTCCTCTCAGAGCCAGACTGAGGGTGAGGCAAGGAACCTGTGGATCGGGGAATTTCTAGGGTAAGGAGTGTAGGCCTGGGTCTCCAGTCATGGCCATCTCTGGGTGGTATTAAGAAGAAGCTAGATCAGACTTAGTTGACACAGAAGAACTATTTATTTATTTATTTTAGAAGAACTAATTGGACAGCTTTTATGTGCCAGGCACTGACTGGGTGCCAAGGATATCGCTATGAATTGAGAGAGGCAAAGTCTCTACTTTCATGGAGTTAATGAGATTTTTTTTGAAGGTTTCTGTTTGTTTTTTTTTTTAAAGACATAGCCTTGGGCTGGTGGCTCAGTTGGTTGGAGCATCATCCCCTACACCAAAATGTTGTGCCCAGGCTGGTGTGGCTCAGTGGATTGAGCGCTGGCCTATGAACCAAAGGGTTGCCGGTTTGATTCCCAGTCAGGGCACATGCCTGGGTTGTGGGCCAGGTCCCTGGTTGGGGGCATGTGAAAGGCAACTGGTTAATGTATCTCTTGCACATTGGTGTTTCTCTCCTTCTCTTTCTCCCTCCCTTCCCCTCTCTCTAAAAATAAATAAGTAAATCTTTTTTAAAAAAGGTTGCATGTTAGATTACTGGTCAGGGCACATATGTAGGTTTTGGATTCAATCTCTTGTTGGGGTGCAAAGGGGAAGCAACTGATTGATTTTTCTCTCTCATATGGGTATTCCTCTCTCTCTCTCTCTCTCTCTCAAAGCAATAAACATATCCTCAAGTGAGGATTAATAAAAAAGACACAGACTTTTTCAGTCACGTGTCTGTCCTCTACCAGATTTTGTTCAGGGTTGCAAATACCTCTTGGACCTTTGAACCTTGTGTTTGTGGTGCCAAAGAAGCACTGAACCTTGGGCTTAGCCAGCGGTGCGAATGGTAAATGTTTAACAACTGACTCTCTGGAGGAAAGTGTATGAATGTGTACATGTACAGAGGTTAATCATAAATTTCACTGACATAAAGGATGTGTACCACACAAATTAGACATAACAAAATAGACAATATTAGTAAAATAATATTATCATCATTAATATCAATAAATAATATTACAAATGTTAATATTACTTATTACTCACTAGCCAACTGGTTCTCACAGAATGCTTTCATTGATTTTTGCTGGAGTCTTGTATTTGTAGCCAATCTGTGGTTTGTAATTGATGAACAAATGTTCTCACATGAATGTTGGTTGATATTTTAATTTGTGTGTGAAACAACAGAGACATGTCAGAACATTCATTAATTCTTAAAAAATGTGAGTAACTGCTAAATAAGATAGTGGTTTCAAACACTAGAAGATTATTTCCTCGTTTTTTGGTATGATTCACACTGTAACTGTTACATGGCATACAGGTGAGTTTAATCTGCATGATTAACATTTTTCCCAGCACTTTCTTAGGTCCAGCTAATCAACAAAACAAACCAAGCCCTGCTTTGCAGCACTTACTGATTTCTGAGTTGTAAATACTCCCACATGGCTGATTTCAAGCTGCCAATCTCCGGTACCATTGCCAACTATTATACAGTATTTCAGCCATACAGATATCACAGGTCATAAATAATGTCAAGTGCACAGATAATAGTAAAATACAGTAAAGTGATTAGGAAGTGACAAGTTTTAGGGCCTTTACTGCCTTCATTTTTAATAGAATTTATTTCATCATAACTATGTCTATTTTTAAACAAAAGCTGGCTTCAACAAGCAGCTCACAACATTTCTAAACGTGTAGCATTTGGTTGTCAGGTGTGGGAATTAGCCAGCTCCAGCACAGCCCCAGGCCTGAGTGCATTTCCAGAACAACCCTAACCTTACTCCCAGTCTCCTTTGTCCATTCAGGACCCCAGCCCACTGCCGTGGATAGGAACTCTAGAACTGACCCTAGCTGCCACCTTGAATGAGGGTGCTAGGGAGAGATTGGCAATGCGTTTCCATGAGTTGGTGGCCTTTTTCTGCCAAAAGAAAAAAAAAAGAAAGGAAAAAAGCAGAGGTGGCAAAGAGCCAGGGATAATCGCAGCAACTCTGGAAGGCACCTTGGGCAATCACTCAGGACTGAGGGGAAGAGGATGAACAAGGGATGGTAGGGGAGCTCTGGCTCAGCCCTCTGTCCACTTGGCCCTGATCCTGGCTGAGCTATCATTTATTGTCACCAGAAAGGCTGGTGACACTGGAGACTATAGGTTGGGGACAGTGGCCAGACCTTCATCTCTTGCCTCTCGGATGTTAGCCGGAGCCCTGGAAGCTACTCCTGAGGGTGGCCTAGTGTCCACTCTTGGAGTCTGCATTTGGTGCCCCATTTCCTTTTCAGCAGGACAGAGTGGCAGTAGGACTTTGGGTCTGTGGTTGGCCCTCTTGCTGACTGGATCACTCTGCTTCAGAATATGCCCTGTTCTGGTGGAAAGCCCGTCCACCATTCTGGGCCATCCTCGGCTTGCAGACTTTGAATGAACCCTGCGTCCTTCCCAGCCAGTCACTTCACTTGTCTCCACTCGCTGAGTCACCCCCGGGCAAGTTATCAGGAACAGCTGCTCTGAGGCAGTTGGGGCCTTGTTGGGATATAGTGCTCTGACGTCACTGCACAAGTGAGCATTCTGTGTTTGCACCTAGGCTGGCAGCACTCCAGGGGCACAGTCCTCAGCCCTGCCCCACCCAGCACTCAGTACAAAGACCAAGCCCTCAGTGACTGAATGAATCAATGAATGCAGGCCTGGCTGACATTCAAGATTTCTTCATGGTGAAACAGAAGCCCAGTGTGGAGTCCTGCATGAGAGCTCTCCTCTAGTCATCTTGTAAAAGGAGTGTCCTTTATTATTGGTAACCCTCGGGGGAGGAGAACTCCCCAATCTCTACCCCATGCATGTGCAGGTTTTTACTAGTCAGATGTTCTGTAACTAGGAAGTTCAGACACCAGTTGTGTTTCTTCCAACCTATGAGGAAAGTCACCTCTGCCCGCGCCCCTGCCATGCACACTGCTCCACCTGGTGCCTATGAGGCTGGCAGAAGTGCTGACTGGGACTGATTTGCTCCTGACATCAGCCTGAGGACATCCCGTGAGGCTGAGAGGGTGGTGCTGCCCTCCCGTTAGTACACAGGATGGGGACCAACCAGGGCGAGGACACAGACACTAAGGGCTCAATACACTCTGAAAGGGGCAGGATCAAGCTCTGCAGATTTACAAGTGTTCCACTCCCTGCCAAGCGCCGCCCCCCTGCCCGCCCTCACCAACGCAATGCACACATCAGCATCCCACACATTGTCCAGCAAGCGCCTCTGACAACAGTATTCATACAGGCTTGGAAGGGAGGGGAGGCCTACTATGAAGTCTGCATGGAGGCACGACTCTTAGAGGTTCAATAGTCAACCAGCTCCAGGCCCACTGTGACTGTCGTCCTTATGATCATGCATGGTGACTGTTAAGGAGGAAGTGTGAAACCGCTGTGCAGGAACTCTGCACTCTCATCTCCAAGGAGGGCGTGCACACCTTCTTCCGTCAACATGCCCTGAGCTGAGTGACCCTGTGAGGAAACCAAGTGAGAAGTTTTGGTGTCTGTGTGTCTCCGTGTGTGTGTGTCTGTGTGGTACAATATTAAAACTTTCTGTTTCCAGGCCAGACTTTGCTCCTGTGCTCCCGACCTCCACTCCCATCCAAGTGCCTCCTGGACAGCCCCACTTGGATGTCCCACAGGCAGCTCAAATGAATATACCCACCCACGTTTATCATCCTTTCCTTCCTCCCCAAACCCACAGTCTGCCCTGCTGGATGATGTCTTTCTCAATCAGTGGCACTACCACTCACCTACTTAGCTAGGCAGGAAACCTGGGCAGTCCCTTATCCCACATCTCCATATGTTTGGTCTCCCGTTCAGACCTGTTCTGTCCTGCACATGTTTGCTTCATCAGCCTGGCCCTGCATACCCCGTCCAGACTTTACATCAGGCTGCTGTCTTCTTGAAGTACAGCAACAGCCTCGTGATGACTGTTCTTGCCTGCAGTTCCCCCATCATCCCTACCCCACTCCCACTCCCTTCTCCGCCCTGTCCCTAAACCAGTCCTGAATGATGTGCCAAGGCAGCAGGAAGAAGGCCTGCCTGACCAAACAGGTCTTTCTCCCCAGTTTGTAGGTGCCTGAAGTTCCCCTTATTTTGGTCAATTCTGGGGAAGTGTGCTGGTAGGTTAGTTAGCTCACCTTGAAGCGGAACCTAGCTTATCTGATTTATGCTATTGGCATCGAATTTTTCTTGGCAGAAAGGAAGGAATATAAAGTGAAAAGGAAGTTTTGACTCCAACGAGGAAGTCTGGGGAAGGCTCAGAGTAGGGTAGTGGGCACGTCTACGAGGCCAGAGGGGATTTCCAGCAATTGGAGGAAGTGGTTTCCAGAAAAGGAGTGCACTGCCTCCTGAAGGGACCACACAGAAAACACGGCACTGAGGAAGGCAAAGCTTAGCTGACGCCTAGGTGACTACACTTCCCTCCCAGTGAAGGTTTCCAACAGGGAGAATGCTAAGATCTCTCAAAATGAGGTCTGGGCTTCCTTCCAGAAGGGAAGGAGAAACTGGGGAGAGGAAATTGGTGGGGCTAGAAAACCAGCCCCTTTCCTTTTCCCCTGAGGCCTCTGACCTAAAGAGGTGACAGAGCCCCATATTTCTGCTCTGGGTGGGTGGGTGCACCCCAATCCTGCTCAGAGACTGAAGGAGGGTTTTCCCCTTACGTGGTCATTTTCTACAAAGAATAAGCCTTCCTTCCCTGACCCTATCCTGTATTCCAGCTGGAAGAGAGCCATCTATAGCTAGAGTCCTGCCAGCTACAGCTCCACAGTTCCACAAGGCCAGGTAGAAGCCCAAACCCTCACGGCTGCCCCTGACAAATCCCACCCACCACCCCACTCAGTCCTCCAGGACAGTCACACCACCAGATTTCTTGGGAAGAGACTACTTTATCTCACTCATATTTGTATCTCCAGTGTGAAGTGCCCGCCAAGCTTAATAGGCACTGAGAAAATTACCCCTATGCCTGTCTGTGCTTGGTCTGCAATATGGCCATCTTTTTCCTGGCCTTGCGCTTTGTCCTTTTGATGCCCCCCTTCCAGCTCTGTAATGCATTACATGTGGTGATGGTCCCAAATGTGTAAACTATGAGAAGGCACAAATTAGGAAGCAAAACATGAGTCAGCATTGTGGTGCAAGGTCTTTTTTTTCCTAAGTATTTCTATTGCATATATCTCGTTGTCCTCAGGATACAGTTCAGATTCCAACCATGATATGTAAGTCTCTTCAAGATCTGGTTGCTGGGAAACGGGGAGATGTTGGTCAAAGGGAACAGACTTCCACTTATAAGATGAGAAGTTCTGGGGACCTCATGTACAGCCTGGTGATTACAATGAATAATACTGTGTTATATACTTATAAGTTGCTAACAATGTATCTGACATATTCTCAGCCCAAAAAAGAAATAATTATGCCATGCGATGAAGGTGTTAGCTCACATACAGTAGTAATTGTCTTGCAATACATAAGCTCATCAAATCATCACTGAAAGGACACAGCCACCCCATTTGCTATTGTGGCACCATTTGCCTAGCAGGCCTGTGACCTTGTTAACATGACTGCCCTTATACTCTTCTGAGCTTACGTCCCCAGGAATGGAAATTACTGGAAGCAAGAACAGAACTAACCACTCCCTACAGCCACAGGCAGAAGATGACATTGGAACAAAGTGCAGCCTGGCGTTACAACACCCAAACAGCCCAGGGGCAGCACAGCAGCAGCTCCCCACCCTTTTTGAATCCAACTGTGATCCAATAAAAGCTCAAAGCCCCCACCCCTCAATGCCAGTGTGTCTCTCCACACCATGCCTCTCCTCCTTTCTTGGAGAGCGAATGAAAACTTTATTCTCTCCATTTTCTTCTCTTTGTGAATTCTTTCACAGCCTGCGTCACTGACCACCGTAACAATCACGTTGTACATCTAAACTTACACAGTGCTGCCCTGGCCGCTGTGGCTCAGTGGATTGCGCATCAGCCTGTGAACTGAAAGGTCAGTGGTTTGATTCCCGGTCAGGGCACATGCCTGGGTTGCAGGCCAGGTCCCTGGACGGGGGTGTGTAAGAGGCAACCAATCAATGTTCTCTCCCTCCCTTCTTTCTCTCTAAAAAAAATAAATAAATAAAATCTTGTAAAACTTACACAATGTTGTATGTCAATTATATCTCAGCAAAACTGGGGGGAAAAGATCTGCCCATTCTTCCACCCTCCAACCCTTTGTATTTGACACTTGGTCATGAGTTTTTTCTACCTTTTTATTTGGAAATAGTTTCAAATTTACAAAACAGTGCAAAAATAAAACCAGTACAAGGAACACTTGCATACCCTTTACCCAGATCCATCTATTGTTGACATTTTATCCCATTTCTTTTATCATTTGGATTCTCTCTCTAATGCACACACACACTGCATATATATATGTATGTATCTGATAGTGAGGACCAGATATATACAGAGATAGACACATATATACTCACACACATACACATGTTTGTACACATTATGTTTATCTATTTTAACTGTTTAATGCTTATCTGTTCTGTACACACACACACAGTTTTTTCCGAGGTATTTGAGAGCAAGTTGTATACATCATGACCCTTTATCCCTACACTTCGGTCTGTACTTTCTAAGCCTACAGATGTCCTCTTCCACGGCCACAGTATAACTCTCAGTTCCATAAATCCAACAGCGTTACGATGCTTTTTTCTAATGTGCTGCCCATATGTACTTTTGTCAGCTGCCACACCGATGTCCTTCAGAACATTTCTTCTCCTCCAGTACAGGAGCTAATCTAGGGTCAGGCATTGCATTGGATTGTGCATTCTGTTTAGCTTTCTTTAATCTAGAACATTCCACAGCATTCTGGGTGCGCTTTTACGACCTGGCTATTTTTTAAGAATATAGTTTCCCCTCCTGCTAACATTTTGTAACAGAATGCTCCTCATGTTGTGTTTGTCTGACATTTCGTCACATTAGATATGCACACTAGGTGGGTAATATGGTGTCTGACCTGGAGGCACTCAACTGTACTTCTGTCTCTCGCTGGTGATGTTAATTTTGATCACCAGTTTAAGGTGGTGCCTGGTTTCTCTATTCTAGCTACTCTTTTTGTCCCTTGCCTATAATAAGCAATCTGTGGAGAGAGACTTGAAGACCATGCAAATATACTGCTTCTCATTAAACTCTGCCCTAGATGTAGCACCCATAGATAATTCTTGTCCCATTTAGTGTTTACACTGTCTGCTGCAGAATGAGTTTTTAACTCCCACACTCCCTCCATCTACATTTACCAGGTGGCCCTTGCACTCTAGCCATTCTGAGCCACTTTCGGCTCACCACATCTGCTAAGTACTCTTGGCTAACTCCTATTCATCCTTCAGCCCAGGTTGCCACAAAGGGCGGTGCACAACCCCTGGGGGTGCTCCTCACATTGTAGCCATGCCAAGTAGCAGCTGTGGGTTTTGGTTTCCGTGGAACTTCCTCTCACAAGCTTTCCCAGATTTTCCAAGTGTCCATTAGGCATTCCTGCTCTTCTTTCCCAAAGCTCTGTCTGCTGACATCCATCGCCTCCTTGTCACTACAGACAATCCCCGCCTTCCGACGCTATGACTTACAATTTTTCTACTTTACGATGGTATGAAAGTGGTATGCATTCAATAGACACGATATATCATATCTGGAATTTTGATTTTCCCTGGGTTAGTGATATGTAGTGTGATACCCTCTCGTGATGCTGGGCAGTGGCAATGAGCTGCATCTCCTAGTCAGCCATGTGGTCATGAGGATAAAAAAAAAACAAACCTGATAAATTCTGATATTGTGTTTTGTGATTTTGCATGCCATCATGTCTACAGAACTGTGTCTTCTGCTTCTGGTGAAAAGAGGAAGAGGAAGGCAATTACTCTTAAGATGGAACTCAAGATGGTTGCCCAACTGCAAGCTAGTGTGTGTTCTGAGCACGTTTAAGGTAGGCGAGGCCAGGCTATGATGTTCGGTTTGTTAGGTATATTAAATGCATTTCAACTTACAATATTTTCAACTTACAATGGGTTTATTCTAAGTTGAGGAGCCTCTGTATATTGTAATTGTCTTCTTCTCTGCCTTCCTCATTAGATTATAACTCCTTTAAGGATAGGACTTTTTCTCTCTGCCATGCCCCACCCAGAATATTTATTCAGCAAGTGTCAACTCAGTGAATGGGTTCGGTTTCATTATAGCTACTTACATATATGGCTGGCTTCTCTGGTAGAGGACAAAGTCCTCAAGGGCAAGGACCACACTTAGTTCATCTTTGTATCTATCATTTTCTCCTTCCCTCAGTACTTGGCACAGGGCTTTGTTCATAACAGGCACGAAACAAAGGTTTGCTGAATGAGTCTGGAGGTGTATACTAATTAAGGATACGCCTCTTTCCCCTTTCCATAGAACTGCACTAAAGTCTGTATGGGAAACACCTGGGAACCAGGTGGTGTGCCCTTTGAACTCTCGCTGTTCTGACACAGCTGGGTCCAGCCTTGCCTGAGCACACGGTGCAGGGAATGCAGGTGTGTGGGTTATTAGGGTTCCTCTCACTGACAGATGCCAAAACCTGAGTGATCTCTGAGGGCAGTCGAGAGCTATCCAGGACCCACACTGAGGATCTGAAGCCTTCCTAGGTGACAGCCTGGCTCTGCCCATGGGACCTCCCCAGGACCCCCTGAGCTAGACCCCTGGCCTCAGTGAGCAGACGTGGAAAGTCTCTCTGGGGCTCAGACACTGGGAAGGCAAGCTCTTGTGCCAGGATAATGCAGAAACAGGAGAGGCCTGGAGAGAAGGCTCAGGAGGAGCTGGGCTGACAACCCAGCCCTTTGAGGAGCATAGAGCACCTCTGTCATCTGGAGCATGGCCTGCAGATCTGGCAGAATGGCCTCTAATAACTGCTGAGACTGGACCTGGATTCTAGGCTTTTATCTTGCTCTGTAGTCCTCACAAGGGCCGAGGCCTATTGCCATAGCAGCTTACACATCTTTGGGGAAGGTGAGTGCTTCTCCAAGTTTAGCAGCCAGAGCAACTCTTCCCAGAAGGCACTAGCTGGGGAAGCTCCTGGGAGGGCTCTTCTCAGCCCTCTAGAGACAGAGTGGGGCCCCAAGAGCAGTCCCAGGCAAAAATCAGTGAGGACTTTAGCTGCTACAATCTTGCCTTTATAAAGGACTTAGCCTAGATATAGGCTATTCTTTACATTTTTCCCTTCTTTGTAAGAGATGCACCATATAGCACAGCATTCAGCTTTTTACCAATAAGAACAAAATGCACCAAAGGCTCCTGGTTAGTAAGTGAAAATGTTGAAACTTGCAGCCAGGGGATAGTGGGAAGTAGATCTAACACAAGAACACTAACATGCCCTGGCTGGTGTGGCTCAGTGGATTGAGTACCAGCCTGCAAACCAAAGGGGTGCCAGTTAGATTCCCAGTCAGGGCACAGGCCTGGGTTGTAGGTCAGGTCCCCAGCAGGGGGTGAATGAGAGGTAACCACACATTGATGTTTCTCTCCCTCTATTTCTCCCTCCCTTCCCCTCTCTAAAAATAGGGCCTCTTTAGGCTTTTTTAATATGGGTCAAATGAGGGTGTCCAGTCCGTGCCCTAGTCACATTTGGAGGAGATATTATATACACATATAGACATTTTATATAGAGAAAGATTATATATATATGTGTGTGTGTGTGTAATGTGTGTGTGTGTGTATATATATATATATATATATATATATATATATATATATATATATATATATATATATACAGAGAGAGAGAGAGAGAACTATCTGGATGCTTGGGTGCCTCTGGAAAAGGCAGCTCTGGCAGGGGCTGAAGCTTACCGCAATGGTTCAGAAACTCCTACATTTCATTTCCTGAGTCAACATTCTGAGCTGGGTGTGTTTAGAGATTCCTCAAAGATGACCATGGTATCAACATCTCTTTAACCATACACTTAGGCAACCACCACCACCAAAGCGGAGCCAGAGCTAAGCTTCGCGTTGACACTGAACAGAGCAGGGAAGAAATGAGTGCATCAGGGTATTGTTTCAAGTTGTCTTATGAGAGATAATGAGTTATTTATAGTAAGCAAGTCCCCAGTGGCCTCTCTGTAAATCTCAGTTCTAAGAAAGTAAAGCTAGAGCTGCAAGTACAAACTGGTAACAGGTTGACGCACCTGTGGAAATATCAACTAGACAGTGCAGACATGCGGAGTTGGGATGAGAGCCACAAACTTTGGAGCAAACCTTCAACCATCCAACTTTTTTTGAAGGCCTATGTGTTTGGCACTCTGCTGGGCATTGGGAATACCAATATGCATAAGAATGCTACCATTTGTGCTAACATAATATATGCTTGCATATGCATAGATTATCTCTGGAGGGGAGCAGCAGAATGTGGCAACATTACCTGTGGATGGTTAGGGGACAGCAGTGGGAAGGAGACTAAATTGTCACTGCAAACCCTTTAGGCCTTGTGGATTTGGTATCAAAGGTACATATCACGTACACAAAAAATAAATGAGGTAGCCCTGGCTGGGTGGCTCAATTGGTTAGAGCATCATCCCATATGTTAAAAGGTTGTAGGTTTGATTTCTGGTCAGGGCACATACCTAGGTTTCGAGTTCAATCCCCAGTGGAGGTGCGTACAGCAGGCAACTGATCAATGTTTCTTTCTCACATTGATGTCTTTCTCTCTCTCTCCCTCTCTCTCTTTTCTCTCTTTCTCTCTCTCTCTCTCCCTCTCTCTCTTTTCTCTCTCTCTTTCTCTCTCTCTCCCTCTCTCTCTTTTCTCTCTCTCTTTCTCTCTCTCTCTCTCCCTCCTCTTTCCTCTTTCCCTAAAATCAATAAACATATCCTCTGGTGAGAAATAAAGCAGAATAATTACAAATGAGGTAAGAGGGAGAGACAAATATGTACTTGTGTAAATGGAGACGTAAACAGCAGCATAAAAGCTCACAAGGGCATATTCACAGTGCTAGGGTTGTTGACAACAATGGAGGAACGGGACATAAAGACTGAATTTACCAATTTGTTTTCCTGGCATGGGATAGAGTTGAGGCTAAAGCCATGACACTTATTTCCTAGAGGTCCTTTTACCATGTCCTAGCTAGAAAACAAACACCGTGTATATTTTAGTCTTTTTTCCAAACCGTCACATGCACAAATTGATCACTTAGCAAGAATGTAGAGGCAGCCCTGGCTGATGTGGCTCAGTGGATTGAGTGCCAGCCTACGAACCAAAGGGTCGCTGGTTCAATTCCCAGTCAGGGCACATGCCTGGCTTGTGGGCCAGGTTCCCAGTAGGGGGCATATGAGAAGCAACTGCACATTGATGTTTTTCTCCCTCTCTTGCTGTCTCCCTTCCCCTCTCTAAAAATAAATAAAAAATCTTTAAAAAAAAAAAAAAAGAACATGGAGGCAGGTAAGCCCTGCCCAATGTAGCAATTTTATGTTTCCACAGACTTTGGCCTCCTGCTCCCCCACTTCATGGACAAAGGTGACTTCATGGTAACAACCATTCACCTTGCAAACACACACCTGTCCCCAGCCAGACCCACCCCCAGCACAGAGAGGTGTTTCCCAATAAGCTTTGCGTCCGACTGGTCACAGGCCAAAGCCACCTGTTCACTCTAACCTAAACCTGCTGAGGAACCAGTACAGGCCTGAGAACCAAGGGTTGAGAAAGCAGGATAACGAGTGAACACCTCAATTTTCTAGCATAGAGTGATTTTTCTGGGTTATATGCTGACATTTTTCAATCGTGGTCTGACTTGCCATCACATGCCTCTCCCTTCAGACTTCCTTTAAAATTATTAACAATGTGACGATAATCAGGATCACTCCCCTTTATGGAATGCTTCCAGGGGCCAGGCATTGGGCCAAGTGCTTTACAAACACCCAAGGAGGAAGGGACTTTAGCTATCTCTGTTTTACAGATGAAGAAACTCAGCCTCAGAGAAATTACAGCTAGTTATCTCAGCCTCAGAGAACAGGTAGTAAGTAGTGGTGACTGGATTGCAAACCAGTGTGGTTATGAGTCCACAATCACTGTTGCTATAAAGGCTTTTAACCGCTCTGCTGGACTGCCTCTCATAAAGTTAATTTTAATATTAGCCTAATACAACCCTAATGAAGGAAAATGTGCTGCCAATAAAATCACTTGGAGTATCCTGAAGCTAAATCTAAAAGGCTTTTCTATTATCTCTTGTTTGGGGCTATTTATGCCAAGGCTTCTCTCCGAGGGCCGAGGACCCAAGTAACCAAAGGTTATACGGGCGCCTATCATTCAAGAAATGAGCCCAGCCCTGCTGTCCCTGAGTCAGGGCCCTAAAACAATCTGCTAACAGGGAAATTAAGCTTATAAAATCACCATGGTAATTAAAACTTTAGACAAGGCTCTGGGATTGAAAATACCAAGAACCTCCTTCCAGTTTATTGCCCTGGGGTGGGGATGGGGAGGGCACTGGCCTGAAGATGAGCTTTTTGCAGCTGATAGCTGAGGGTTTTGTGTGTAGAAGCTCATTTCTAGGTCCCATTGGGTCTTGTCTTGGAATTCTAGATACCAGTGTGGGGTCCAGAACAAAGGAACTTTCCAACTCCCTTATGCTATGTTTTCGCTCATTTCCCCAGGATTTGCAGCTGCAGAGAGAGCACTAGGATTCTTTTCTCCCTCAGCTTGCTGTGGTGGTTAACTTTACCTGGCAACTAGGGTAAGGGATGCCCAGACAGCTGGTAAAACATTGTTCTGGCTGTGTCTGTGATGGTATCTCTGGAAGAGATTAGCATTTGAATTGGTAGATTGAGTAAAGAAGATCGCCCTCACCAATGTGGGTGGTGGGTGTCATCCAATGTCTTCAGGGCCTGAACAGAACAAAAGGCAGAGAGAGGAAGGGTGAATTTACTCTTTTTGCTTGTGTGGAGACATCCATCTTCTCCTGCCATTGGACATCGGCGCTCTGGGTTCTCTGGCCTTCGGGCTCTGACTGTTACACCGCCAGATTTCCTGGGTCTTCAGCTTGCAGATGGCAGGTGTTGGTCTCATAATCACATGAGCCAATTCCTATAATAAATCTATAAACATATATATCTCCTATTGGTTCTGCTTCTCTGGAGAACAAAACTAATGCACTTGCTCTCATGGACTTGCCCTCCTCCTCTAAAATGCTGAGACTGGAGACCAAGAGACTGCTCAAACAGTAGTCGCCTGAGATACTCCCCCTCAGATCACTGCCCTAGCTTCTCAGTGCTGGGAGGAGGAGCTGAGCAGCCTTCCCAGTCTGACCCTGCGCGGCCTGTAGCCCGTCAGCCCCCTTGCAGCAGCTTCTGTCCTTGCCAATGCAGAGCCAGCGGGCCAGCCCAGTGAGGTCACCTGCCAGCCCTGAAGACACTCCCTCTTTCCCTCTGCCCGGAGTGCCCTTCCCAATCTTCCTTCACAACTCCTACCTCTTCACCTTCAACAACTCAGACTAAAACTCACCTCCTACTCACCTGCCACAGTGTCCTCCAAGTTTTTTCTGTGTTCAAGATATACCATATTGCATTACTGTTCCTCCTAACAATAACAAGGATTCCAGATACTATTTATTGAATGTTGTTTGCCAGGTACTATCTCACTTACACATTATCTCATTGAAACCCCACAGCCACCCTGTGAGATGGGGGCTGTTATTACTCTCCCCGTTTTCCGGATGAGGAAACTGAAGTTCAGAGGCGTGCCCTCGGGCATAGAGCTAAGAAGTGGCCTTCTCATCCCAGAGCCACTCTCTGAATCAATATGAGTCTGTCTTTTCTCTTCCATTAGATTCCATTTCTTCTGAATTTCCACCTCCTGACATCCCATGCCGGGCTCTGCTTGGCCTGGGTACTTGCTCTATTGATCTCAGTTTGCAGGAGCTCTGCTCACACCATCAGGCCCGCCGGGCACGACAGTCTCTGCTTTTCCCTGGCCCTGCTAGGGAGATGCAAACAGTGAGGCGGCCAGGAGCTAGAAGCGGAAGGCAGCTCCAAGTCTGAGCAAAAAGTGATGTCTCATGTAGTCAGGCAAGGGCTCCGCGGCTTCGCTGTGTTCACCTCATGGCCACGTCACAACTCGCAGACTCTGGCAGTGGCGCTCCTGCTAATCAGGCAGGGGAAGTGAATGACACCAATATCCTGTTCGTGCTTGTTTGGACAGCTAGAGCATCAATGAGGGAAGATGGCCTTTTAAGTCACTACCTTACCATGGAAATTGGGCTCGCACAGATATCACTGCCCCCTTGTGGACTGTGCTTTCCTGACAGTCTGGGAGAAGAGAAAAACAAAGTACACTCTGACCCTGACGTTCCTGAAAAAAGACCATTGCCTGAAAATCAGGCTCTGGGAATTGGCCACTGTGACTTTCATTGACCAGGGATGGCAGAACCCCTCGTGCGTCTTCTGGGTTCTTCTGCTCTTTGACTGGGACTCCAGGCAGCGCACAGCTGCTTGCTCTTTGACAGTAAAACCCACTTGGCAGTTGTCTGCATCTTTCTGAGCTCATACCTGTCTCCCTTTTAGTTTGCAGTCATCTGCCAGCTGTCTCATTTCAAACTAACAAGGCCCCTTGATCTTCCTTTTCCCATCATCCCTTTCTTTCCATCTCTACTGCCATCACCCTAACCCTAATCCCCTCACAGTTACAACAGCCTCCACACCAGCACCTTCTCCCCTCCTGGCCTGCAGCCCGTGCCTCACATCACATCCATGCTAATCAGCCAACACTCCCACTTTGCCTATGAGGCTCCCCACTGCCTACAAGGCAAAAAGTTCAAGGTCCCCAACCTTTGCCTCAGCCAAAAATACTTACTGACGCCTACTGTATACAAAGTACTTCTCTGAAATCTGCTCCAACCAAAGGGTGGCTACCAAGTGTCCTTGTGGGTGGCAGCAGGCACTTCATACACATATGTCACTGAATCTTCAGGACAACCCTGTGAGGTGGATATTATTATCAGAAGGGAAAATGAGTCTCAGAGATGTTAGGCAACTTGCCTGAGGTCACCCAGGCAATGCCTGGCAGAGACAGAACTCAAACTCAGTCCATGTCTTTCCCACAAACTGCCACATTCATCCACTCGCTCACCTCAGTGAATATTCATAGAGCCTTCTTCTGTGTGCTGGTTACTACTCTTGGTACTGAGGATACAGGGTGAACAAGCCACGTATTGCTCTGTCCCCCCTTCTTAGAACTTCCAATCTGGTGGGGGAGACCATGTTCTCACTTCAAGCATCAGAACACTGGTTTCCGTTTGTATGCTTGTCCTGACTCACATGACTTGTGGGAAGTTTTGATTTCAACTTGGCGGAATTCCTTCCTTCCTTCCTTCCTTCCTCTGCACCTTCAATGCCATGCCCTTGGACTAGATGGCCTTTCCTATGCCTTGCTCACCAAAATCCAATCCAGTCCTCAAGGTTCATTTCAAGGCTGGACTCCACAATGGAGCCTCCTCCTTCCCACCATGGCTGCTCCCCTCTGAAGTTGTTCAACACTTGCCATTTGGACAACTCAGTTGTCTGGACAAGCATTTGGCAGATGACATTCCTGTATCCTTGACTTTCAAGTTATATATGATCCTCTCACCTTAAATTGACTGTTCACCTCATCACTCAGGAAACATTTGTCATTCTCCTCAAGAAGAATTTACTGAGTGCCTATTATGTATTTTAGCAATGGGAAAAGTGAGGAGCCTCTCTGAGTTAAAAAACAGCTTTCATAAATATTTTATCACCTGATTGTCAACTTTAAAATGTAATTTAAATTACTTAGAAGGTGAATATATTCTTCTCATGACAGTGAAAACATTATAGATCTGGTTATGGTATTCTCTGACCACCCCTATCCTACCCATACCACCCCAGATCCCCTCAGACATGCAGATGAGGAAACTGAGGCACAGAGAGGTGTTGTGGTGTGCCCAAGCTCACACAGCTAGCCTGGTGAAATTTTCTGACTCTAAATCTCCTGTTTCCTTCGTTTTAACGTGATACTTCCCATGAGACCCAGGATCCCATTTATACCCCACTCTGTGTTCTGGGTGCCCAGCACAGAAAACTTCACCAAAGCTGGGGTTCAGCAAACTTTTCCATATCAGTGGGCTCCCCTGCAGACCCATTTCCTCTGCACCAAGGCATTGCCTCCAAAGGCATGCTGTACCTACCCTACCTGGTTAAGGAAGGCTCAAAACGGCAATTGAGGCCAGTCAGGCATCCTGCTAGGCACCCCTGCTGCCACCCCTGGGCTCTGTGACATGAAGGCCCCTGAGAGTCTCCTTTGGGAGTGCGTACAGGGAGATCCCATACAGGCAAGTCAAGTGTTTGCTGGGCACTCGCAATGTGGCTACGTGTCAGCGATCGTGTGTGGTTGCGGGGGTGAAGGCACGTGTTGTGGAGCCAAGACATCCAATACATCCATACACTTAGGGAACCAGCCAGCACATATCTAAGTGTTAAATCATGCAAACGCGGATAAGGCTTTAGGGGTCGGGGACAAAGAGTGGCTACAGTGGTCAGAGCAGGCTTCTTGGAGGCGGTGGCTTGGTGGGAGAGGAGTCTGCTTGGAAGGCGCAGTACTCCCAGCAGGGCGGGCAGCAGCGCCAAGGCGGAGGAAAGAGGGTGCCTGAAGCCGCCCAGAGCACACGGACGCGGTGGGCTGCTGCTGTGGCTGCAGCGCAGCGGCTGTCTCAGCCCTTACCTCTCATCCAGCCTTGCACGTCCAGTGGCTTTTAGTCGCCACGAGGCCAGCAAAAGCCTCGTTTCCCGTTCAGGGAGTTCGCCGCCCTGCTCTCTCCTAGTTAATGGTCTTCAGGCCCACCCGTGGCGTGCGGGTAAAGTCCCTGTGCTACTTCCCGCGTCAGCAGCAAGGACTATTGTAGTCAACAAGCTGAGAGCGTCCCCTCCCCTACAAAGTTTCCCAGGAAAAATCCGGCACCCAAACGGACAAGACTGGCTTCAGAGAGCAATCACTTAACACTTCAGTGCATATTCTGTTCCATGTGCCTCGCAAATACTCATTGCATGTGCATTACAGTGCTGTTCTTGACCCCATTTTACAGCTAAGCAAGCTGAGGAACTGAGAGCTCACAGCTGGAAACAGGCAGTCTGGCTGTTAACCACACTGAGTGCCTCTCCTTACGTTGCTGCTGCTGGCGTTGGTCAGTCCCAGCAAGCCTGAACCACTCGCCTGCCTCCGATCTCCCAGGTCATTTTTCAGGCACCACACCGTCCTGCGCTGCTTCCTGGCCCTGTATAAGTCGGCAGTGGGTGGGGGGCTCTGCTTTCAGGGTTTTCTGCTGCAGGGGATGTATGTGGTTTGCCAAGTGCCTCAGTTATCCACATCTGTAAAATGGCCATCATAAAGCTGCTGAAAGGATTAAATGAGAGAATCCACATTCAATTAGAAGAGTTACTGGGCCAGAATAAAAAGCTCAAGAAATAACAATGGGCCCAGGCTGGTGTGGCTCAGCGGATTGAGCGCCGGCCTTCGAACCAAAAGGTCCGATTCCCAGTCAGGGCACATGCCTGGGTTGCAGGCCAGGTCCCAGTAGGGGGCACTAGAAAGGCAATCGCACATTTATGTTCCTCCCCCTCTCTTTCTCCCTCCCTTCCCCTCTCTCTAAAAATAAATAAATAAAATCTTTAAAAAAAGAAGTAATAATGGGTGAGCAGTAAGACAAACCAATGCCCTGGTGAACCCCTGGGGGGAGCAGTAAGAGAGAGAACAAACCCACCTGCTTTCAGAGCAAGTCAAAGAGGGTTTGTTCACTGTAGGGCTCTTACTGGCGTTCAGCAGCTGGGCTGTCTTACGAGCTAGGCACATCAAGCCCAGGCACAAAAGTACGCCTCTGGTATAATCAGCCCTGATAAGTCACATGGGTGTGCAGTTGGTACATCTCTGATGGCAGTGTCCTCGGGTGCCCCAGTACCTGCCTGCTCCTCTCCCATTGGAGTGGCCTGAGTCATCTTGTATAACAGTCAGTGTTCAGTATTTGTCACCATCACAACCAGATAGCCATCAAGTACTTACTCTGTGGAAGGCTTCATGTTAGGGGTTCACGATCAAATAGGCAGCATATGTTCACAGGATGGTAGACACACTTGATGTAGCATAAGACCTGCTTTTTTCTTTAACACAGATTTGGGGAGGGAAGTGTCCCAAGACCCTGGATCTCGTATTCTTTAGCGGGGACAATAGAGCAGCAGTCCAGGAACCAGGTGATTTCCAAACCCCTGCTCTATTCAGATCCTCCCACTCAGCCCAGGGGCTGGGCAAACAATAGATGCAAGTTAGGAAGGCCCTGCACTGTGAAGTTTATCACTGCGAAACTGCTGTCAGATAGCAAGGGGCTGAATCCAGACAAAATTCACTTCTGCTGAACCACAAGATCAAATTCCACATTGTTCATTCATTCATTCCCTCATTCATTTCTCCCTCCAGTGGACATTTGCCAGATATCCACCATGGGCTATGTTCTATGTTCCGTGTTAGGAATGTAAAGAAGCACAAGATGTAGACTCTAACGGAGACAGACAAGTAAACACTTATTTACTATACCATGAACTAAACATTATAATGCATTCACTTACCAATGATTTCTTGAATACCTATTATGTGCCATACACTGTTCTAGGCACTGGGGCTACAACTATTAGTTAAACTGACAAATTTCCCATCCTTATGGAGCTGACGTAAACGGACTAGCAGTTCAAAGAAGAGGGCAGAGAGTGCTGGCCAGTGAGTTTTGGAAAAGCACGAAGAGGGGGTGTGAGCTCAGCTGGGTCTTGAAGGATCATGTCTTGGCAGAAAGTCATGGAAGGGTAAGCTTGGGAAAAGTAATGGTACTGCAAAGCTAGTGTAAAAAATAATAAACAGAGCCACTTTAAAATGGAGCCAGAGCTGCCATGCCAGAAGAACTGTCTTGCATGTCTTATGACTCAAGCCTTGGAATGTTCAACCAGGGCAAAATAACCTTTGGACTGGGCCTAAAGCAACACTGTACCCCAAAGAACTGTTTGCAAAAATAACAAGACAGCAGACATTATAACTGGAGGACTGATGAATACAGCACTGAAAATTAAAAACATCATTTAGAATTAATATTATTACATTATGACCAACAAAAATCCCTCCTTTCTATTGATGTAATTGTTCTTCTTCCCTTTCCCATAAATACCCACTGTCTTTGTCTCCTAATTGGGCTTCTGCCTGAATCAGTTCATCATGAATAGCTATCTTTTTTTAAAAAATCTCAAATAAATGCATGTTGTCTCTTACTTTGAAAGGCCTTTTATTTTTAGATTAACACTAGGAAAAATGCAAATGAATGGCATGGCTAGGGAATAGCAGCTGGCTTGGTTTGGGACTGTAGAGCATGCGTAAAAGTAGCAGAACAAGAAGAGGTGCTTGTACTGTCTCTCCATATAATGTGCAGTCAGATAAAAGAGACAAAAGCCCAGGTCTCAGCATTTTTCTGACACCACAGTGAGAGGTGAGGGGATGCCAAATACTACCTAATCATGTAGTTGTCTTTGTCAAGTGGGGCCTTACTCGATGTCCCCATACTCTGAGAACGTAACCTTAAAGGACGCTCAGCATTCTTTGCTAAGAGCCTTCATTTAAAAAGAAGGTCTAACCTGCCCTAGCTGGTGTGGCTTAGTGGATTGAGCACCAGCCTGTGAACCAAAGGGTCACCAGTTCGATTCCCAGTCAGGTCACATACCTGGGTTACAGGCCAGGCCCCCAGTCGGGGTCACATGAGAGGCAACCACACATGGATATTTCTCTCCCTCTCTTTCTCCCTCCCTTCCCTTCTCTAAAAATAAATAAACACAACAAAAAAAGAAGGTCTATCCTGAAAAAGCAAACAACACTTGAATTAAGTCAAATTTAACTGAAGGAATGTTTTTCAACAGTAATTTTTAATTTGGTTGAAAATACAAAATGATCCATACTCTAAAAATGGATTTTGAAGACTGAGCTTTGGTTATTACAATTTCTATTTGATATTTGTCATGTGGATTTTGTCTGTTGGTATTAAAACTAGTTGGCTTTAATATTTTAATATATTTCATGACCCAAAAAAGTTGAACAGGATAACCCTGAAGTTGTTTTTTAATGCTTCTGCCAGGTGAGAAAGCTCAGAGTATGTTTACCCCATCTCTCTAAGCCTCAGTTTCATCAGCTGTAAAATGGAGTTAGTAATAATACTTACCTCTCAGGGTTGTTGAGAGGATTAGGAGAGTTAATCCATGTTAAGTGCTTAGCACAATATCTACCATATAAGAGGTCACAATAATTAGCTATGATCCTGCTTCTGTAATTCAATTTTTAAAAAATACTTTATTTATTTGTTTTCAGAGTGAGGGGAAGGGAAGGAGGGAAACATCGATCAGTCTCCTCCCACACGCCCCCTACTGGGGACCCAGCCCACATGCTCCCAACCGGGACTGGCCAGCAACCCAGGCATGTGCTCTAACCAGGAACCGAACCCATGGCCGTTTGGTTCGCAGGCTGGCGCTCAATCCACTGAGCCACATCAGCTAGGGAAGCTGCTTCTGTAGTTTTAGAGAAATCACGGGTACTTGCTTGTATTGATTCTTTGATCAAAAGAAGTAGTCTTAATCCAATCTGTCTAGCTCTAGAAATTCTGAAAAATGCCACAACCCCTAGTAGAAAATTTAAGAAATGATATTACTACTCAAGAAAAATTGATTTCCAGTTTTCCTGGTGGGCAAACTGAGGCACTAACCCATGATGAGGTGTGATGTGACCCAAGACAGAGAAGCACGGAGTTCAAGTGGGATTACAAATTTCCTGGCCAAACTCCCAGCTCTCTACCCTAATTGGCAAGCAGCATGCTGTTTTACCCAGAGTCCCAAGCACCTTTACCCCCTGACTTTCACTTCTAAGATAAACCCATGACAAGCCTCAATTTTTTAAGTAAATGGACTCCTAGGCTCTGAACCTAATTGCAAAGTGAAAGGCAATCTTTCGCTTCCAAAGGTCTAGGTACGTTTCTTCTTCCTAACAGCTTCTTTCCCTAGGGACTGAAATCAAAGGGTTGGGTGGTCAGTCTGAGACTTCATGGATTCCTTGAAATACTACAAGAGCAAAGGGAACCTGAGTGATCACATAGTGGCTCCTGGGGCAGCAGGGCAGTGGGGTCTGGTGTGAGACAGGATGGTTTTATTATTGGCCTTTGCTTTTTTTCATAATCAGGGTTGTAAAACATGTGCTCTGAGTTAGAATTTAGGATTATCACTATAACCATGTTCATACTCATTCCATTCAAAAAGGGTTCCTTTCTTTCTTTACAATCTTCTCTCTTTCTCTCTCTCTCTGATTCATTTTCTATAGCACACGTGATATTTTCTTGAGACTGTTTTAGGAAATCTGTAGGTCAGAGATAAATCCATTGCATCAGTCTCTCATGAATGAAATAAAAATAATTGAAAGTATTCTGCCCTGGCTGGTGTGGCTCAGCAGCTTGAGCACCTGCCTGCAAACCAAAGGGTTGCTGGTCCAATTCCCAGTCTAGGTACAGGCCTGGGTTGCAGGCCAGGTCCCCAGTTGGGGGTATGCAAGAGGCCACCACGCATTGATGTTTCTCTCCCTCTCTTTCTCCCTCCCTTCCCCTCTCTCTAAAAATAAATAAATAAAATATTTAAAAAATAATTGAAAGTATTCCAATAAAATAATAAGTGATAATAATAGCAAAGTTGTGTAAAGCAGGTTCCAGCATTATTTTAAGTTCTATACATATATTAACCCCGTTAATCTTCACACTACTCCTTCGAGGTAGGTACTATTGTTATCCACGTATGTCAGATGGGGGAACTGAGGCACAAAGCAGTTAAAGCTGGGTAGCTGGCAAGTGAGAAAGTTTGGTATTTGAGAATGAGACCTCTAACCCAAAAGATTCTCATGAGTGCAACGTGAGTGAGAAGATGGAGAGGAGCAGCGAGATCATGTGATGAGCATGTCCCAGACTAGGTCCCACCTCTGCCCTGATGTACATGGTGGCCCCCATCTTCCTTCATCTACTCCAGCTCCATGGTTGGGGGTGGGGGGGATCAGCTTATCTAATTTTGGTGGCCTCTTATTAAAAACACAAACAGATCTTACTTTTGAAAATGTAACAAAACTGAGCAAATGAATACATTGCTACGGTAGCTCTGAGGGCTGGGAAGGGGTCCAAACCAGGGGTGGCCCTGAAGCTGAAGCATGGTTAGCTTCACAGTCCCTTTGCCTCTGTCCATGAGCTGTCTCTGCTTGTCGCAGAGCAGGGCATTGGAAGCTCATTTAGACAGGAGAGTTTTCCTTTTCACTCCCAAACATGAAGCTCTTGGAAGTTGATCCGTCAACTTCCGAGCAATTTAGCACAGACTTTGTTCTGGTTATGTCTTTACAGCGACAAATATCTCCATTCTGGGAGTGAAAACATCAGACATGGTAAAATGTGTCATGTGATGATAATCTACACATTCTCTTAAATCTTAACAGTGCTAAATTTCCTTCCTGAGTAACAAAAGTGGTCCAAAGAAATGAAATCCCAGGCTGCATGCTCACCATCAAATCGAGACCTCTCTTCCACTGTCTCCTTCCTTGACAATATTGAAAAAGACACGGGTAAATAGACTCCTTTAACCGAACTCAGTTTTGTCTCCAAAGTGGGTCCATTGGAAACAACTGCCCAATCTGTCTCTTGAACATTGTTTATATTTGTTGCTAGGATACCAAGGCTCTTTTAAGCCTTTGGCTAAGAAAAGCACCATGCATCTGAACTTGTTCACCTGCACATAAAGCAAATAATGGCTGAAATGATGGGAAAGCTCCTCCAAACATTTTGAGTGGAACACAAGGCATTTTTCTGTCCAGAAATTACAGTGTCCAATATTTATCGTGCAAATAAATTTCCACCTGCATACTAAAGTGCACTTACACATAATAAGATGAGGCTTTGACAAGACAGATGTTAATTATTTTGAGGTAAATCAGATCACCTTCAACCCCAACTCCCAGCTGTAATTTTGTTGCTCAGCTTCTTCGTCCCGAAATTAATGTAAATCTTTACATTCATAATTTTACTTGCAACGTCAACCCACCTACACAGTCTGCAAATGAGTGCTCTGAGTCAGAGACTATTCACTTAAGACTCTGTCAGATATTTTAATATGTTCTCTGGAATAAAAACGTTCTCTGGAAGGATTAAATCACCTAACCCCAGTCCTTTCACAGGTTCTGCTTTATGTAAAAATGATGGAGCCAGAGAATGCTAAGACTGTAAGAGACTTTAGAGGAGAAACCAAGGCTCTGATGTTAGAAGTGATGGGCCCCACTCAGTGACCAAAGCTAAAACTCAAAAGGGAAGAAAAGTACCGGTTTAGGGTTTTCATAAAGGGTTACACTTAGAAGTCATTGCTCAGAGTCCAGAAGCTATCCCTTCCCCGCCCTCCTGCCTCTGACAGCATCTGTGAGTCCTGGTACCCCACGGCTGACACTGGTCTAAAAGAATCATGCCATTTTGAATGCAAGCAGTGAGAATATGATTCAGATACAAACAAGTCAGATACTATTACAACAATATGCATTAATGTTTTTCGACAGATGTACAAGAAACCGTTCATAATGGTTACTTTTGAGGAGGGGGACTAGGGATGGGAAAGGCAGGACAGGGAGATATTTGCTTTTCATTTTACAGCTTGTCTTTACTCTTTGATTACCATATACAGATATTAACTGTGCTAAAAAACCCCCAAAACAAAATAGAAATACTATTCTCACAAACTTCACAGGAGAAATAAAATTTACCTCAGTAACACTGGTGCTGGAAAGAATCTATCATCCACTACAGCAGTACTTTTAAAAATTTTCTACTACCGAAGTATCCGTAATAGCAGAGGAGGCTGAATGGGTCCTCCCAGGGATCTGGGGGCAGTGCCAGAAATGGTCCTCTGTACACAAGAACTCTCTTTGCAGCTTCTGGATTTCAAATGCATTCAAATTGTGCAATAGACTTTCTAACATATCCGCATGTCTTTTAATATGAAAATAATGGCTTAAATGACTTACCATCCACGACGACTGCCCCTGTGGGGAGACACCCCTGGCTTCTTTCTCCGGCGGTCTGGAGCACCCGCAGCACACTGCCTCCAATGACTGGAGAGGCCTCTGGAATGGGAAGCTCGGCTGTGCACAGGCTGACCTGTATTCTGGCTCTCTCACCTGGAATCAGGCTTCACGGATTCTGTTATGCGTTGAATAGTAACAAAACAACAGAATAAATTAGGGTGTTGCTAAGATTGTGTACCATCAATGTTCGCGTGAGCATAATGGACGTAATGAATTCTATAGCACTATCCTGCACAGCTTGGAGAGATTAAAACCACTTTGTCTTTAAATTAAATTTCAAAAATCATTGAACAACAAGAATAGAAACAACAGAAAAAAAACAACAACCACCACCTCATTTATATCAGCCACCCAATTGTAGGAGGCACCACTTCTTGCTTTCTGATCATTAATGCCTGATCCTAGGTTTATTTTAATAGCTGCAGCTCAGTGAGTCTACATCTATTGTAATAACCATAAAGGGGGCTTGGGTTCTCTTGTACTGTGGTTTGCAGCCCTAACTGGAGAGCCTCTTAGCTCCTTTCAGGGTCAAAATCTACAACTGAAAAAGACCTGAGCTGAAGTTTATTTTATAGAAATTCTACACAATATACTATGTCTAGGCTGTTGCAGAAAAAGAAAAGTGAGCTTGAATTCATTCTTAAGTAGCACTCTGCATGGGCAAATCTTCATTCAACAAAATGAATGCCTAATATGGAAAACCCCCACTGGTGTGCGTACTGCATGCCAGGTGCCATACTTACTGCTCTACACGCTTCATGGTCCTTACCGCTCACTCAAAACACTGGTAGGAAATATGGCTGACACTATTATATCCTGATTTTACAGATGAGGAAACTGAGACTCGGAGAGATTGACTCTCCCAAGGTCATACAGCTAGGTAAGCAGCAGAGCCAGGATTCAAATCTAGGTACTTCTGATTCTGGAGTCCCTGAAATCTTAACTGCTTATTAATAATGATCATAGTTACCGTTTATAGAGTGCTTATTATGCATGGTCTCTGGCAGATGCTTTGCATAAATTATTTAATTCTTGTAACAGCCCTCTGAGGCAGGCAGTAGTATCCTCATTTTGTGGATGAGGAAAACGGAGGCCTAGAGAAATTAGGTAGCTTGCCTAACAGTGCAATTAAGTGGTAGTGTCTAGGCCTCTCTTGTACCAGAATAAGAGTTTTGGGGGTTATTTTGTGCATAAACTTTTTATTTTTTATATCTTATTTATTGATTTGAGAGAGATCGATCATTTTGGTTTTCCACTTATTTATCCATTCTTGTATGGGCCCTGACCAGGGATTGTACCTGTAACCTTGGTGTATAGATAGGTACAATGCTCTAACCAACGGAGCTACCTGGCCAGGGCTGAGTTTTGGGTTTTTAAAACAACTTTAAGATCTTTAACTTAGAAAAATTGTACATATTTAAGGTGTACAACTTTTTTTCCTTTCTTTTTTGAAATCCCTCCCTTTGCCCTTTTATAGCTATAATCCACTATACTAACCACTGGCGACTGCTAATTGATTTCTATAATTTGGTCATTTTGAGAATGTTATATAAATGTAATCATACAACATGTAATCATGAGGGTAGTTTTTTCCCCTGAGCATAATTTGCTGGACATTCATCCAAGTTATTTCATGTATTAATAGTTGGATCCTTTTTTTTTTAAAGGTAAGATTTTCTTTCTTTCTTTTTAGAGAGAGGGTGATGGAGAGAAAAAGAGAGGGAGAGAAACATCAATATGTGGTTGCCTCTCACGCACCCCCTACTGGGGACCTGGCCCGCAACCCAGGCATGTGCCTTGACTGGGAATCAAACCAGCAGCCCTTTGCTTTGCAGGCACCCACTCAATCCACTGAGCTACACCAGCCAAGGTAAGGTGTACACCATTTTTCGACATATGTATACATTGTGAGTTCTTTTTTTAATCCTCACCTGAGGCTATATTTGATTTTATGCGAGAGAGATTGATATGAGAGAGAAACATCAATCAGTGCCTCCCATACGCACCCTCGAAGATTGAACCTGCAACCTAGCTTTGTGCCCTGACTGGGGATCAAACCCACAACTTTTTGGAGCCCAGGACGATGTTCCAACCAACTGAGCAACCTGGCCGGGGCAGGAGTTCTCAACTAAGCTATAAGGTACAGGTGATTGAAACGTCTAGGGTCCCCTGGACATTAACGTGTACCAGGCAAACTCCCAGTGAGCTGCACTGAAACATGCCGGCCAGCATGTGTGCTGTTCCTCAGGAATGAGCTTTACCTGTGCACATGAATTGCCCGTCACTTTCTACTATTAATGTTGTGGCATGACCACCACAGTCCTTTATTCACAAATCTTGTGTTACAGGAAAAAAAAAAACCCACTGGATTTCTGAGGCTTAAGAGCTACAGAAATTGCAAACACATTTTCATGTGGATCCCAAATAAGAGCGTGTCCAAAATAAACATAAATGTCCTCCATTGACTGGGCTTATTAATATTAGCACTTTAGACAAAATGCAGACACATTTCCTCTTTGTGAAATGTTGAGGCCGTGGCAGTTATCTGGATATCCCGGTAATCTTTAACAGCACTGCCATCTCAGCACTAACAGTGCCAGCTCTAATCCTCTGCTTTGAATGGGATTAGGTTAAAATGGCTTGAGCCAGGTGAAGATGGGTGAGGGAAGGCAACTGGATGAAAAGTTGTTATTACCTTATATTTTATGATTTTTTAGATGAAATTCACAGAGCACCCATTTAGAAGTGAACATTTCAGCGTATGTATATATATACATATGTATAATATATATATATATATATATATATATATATTTCAAATCCTCACCCAAGGATATGAGTTTATTGATTTTAGAGAGGGAGAAACATCATCAGTTGCCTCCAGTATGCACCCCAACCTGGGATCCAACCTGCAACCTAGGAATGTGCCCTGATCAGGAATCAAACTTGACCTTTCACTTTGCAAGACACCTGCCCAACGGAGCCATACCAGTCAGGTTTCAGTTTATATTTCTGAATAACCACAGGACTAGGTAAGGTGGATACATTTCACTTTTTGGACAAAGCTCATTTAGCTATGACCTTCCACAGGTCATAGATGAAAAGGTTTTAGATGCAGTGGACCTGAAATTTTATTTCACTTATGTATTACGAACATGAATGGGTCACACAACCAAGCTGTTCTTCGCTAAGTGGTTGGCTGAACATTTTTATTGTTATTTTTAAAGATTTTATTTATTTTTAGAGAGGGAAAGGGAGGGAGAATGGGAGGGAAACATCAATGTGTGGTTGCCTCTCACTTGGCCCCTACTGAGGACCTGGCCCACAACCCAGGCATGTGCCCTGACTGGTAATCGAACCGAGGACCCTTTGGTTCGCAGCCCATGCTCAGTCCACTGAGCCACACCAGCCAGGACTGACTTTATTTTTTAAGTTTTATTTATTGATTTCAGAGAGAGAAATCCCCACTGTCCCACCCATCCCTGCATGCACACACCACCTCCTTCTTCTTGTATGTGCCCTGACTGGAGATCAAACTCACAACCTTGGTGCATGGGGACAATGCTCCAACCAACTGAACCACCCAGCCAGGGCAAGATTGGTTTTAAAAGAAAGCTCTTCGTGTCTCAAGAGATACTGTAGTATTTATTAAACATGAAGCATTTACTCAAAGACAGCACTACTAAATTAAATACATTTTTATAGGCAAATAAAACCACAAACAAAAAGTTGTATTTCAGATATTTTTTATTTCTTCAAATTTATTGTTTATCAGGAGTGACTGAAATAAAAAATATAATTGAGTCCCACCATCACCATGGAAATGGCTTTAAGAGAAACCTGGACAGATGAATATTATTGCTTCCCATTTTCAACCAGTAAATAGTTGCCATTGATAAATAGACAGCCAACAAGTCTGTCAAGAATGCTCAAGATATGTTACATAACACAACATGCCTATTTACGGGGTGGCGGGGAAGACTATGAAATAATTTATGTGAACTTCTTGATTTCATCATACAAGACAAGCACGAAAGCACCACCCATGCCTCTGAGAACATTGGACCACGCACCCTTGAAGAAAGCTTTGCCCCCTTCATCACGAGCAATCTTCCTCCAGCAGTCGAGCGTGCCTGTGTACATGATATCAGCTGCAAAGAAGACAGATATGGAGTTGGTGACAAAATGCTGATGAGAAGTCCTAGGATTTACTGGACTAAACCCGAGCCCCACCTCTAAGAGCTATCGTTGGTTTTTAAAAATCCAACATTAACACATTAGCATGGCCAATACTGAAATATTAATGCCATCACTAGCGAACAGTGAGCAATATGTAGATTACCCATTGGATGGGACTTAACATCTAATACCTTTTAAGCATCCTCATTCATAGGCATCCAAAGGGCCCACTCAAAGGCAACTGTGCAGCATACACAACCCCATCCTGCTATCTGAACAGACAGCTGCTTCATGCCAGGCGTTGCTAGTTTATGCCCATGCTCCATGCCCTTGTCTTCTTCTGCTTAAGGGAAACTTACTTCCTTTGCGTCCTGACTGCATCATCATGCGGCGACGAACAGTGTCAAATGGGTAAGAAGTCAACCCAGCCACTGCTGTGACAGACTGTGCAATCATCCAGCTGATGAAGATGTGAGTATTCTTGGGATCTGGGAGCATTCCTGAGAATAGGAAAGAGACACTTTAACCAGGAAGCAGAGTTTTACTGGCTTGTTTCCCACGTCTCCCCAACATCTGATCTGGTCACAAGGGTTCTACTGGATGACCTTAGCTGCCTTTAGCAATTACAAAAAAAAAAAAAAATCCCTGGCTCCTGGAAAACTAGGATGGCATAAGGATGTTCTAAATTGTCTCATAAGTACACAGCTTCAAAGCACACAGCAAACTTACCCTTTGCAGTGTCATAGATACCGAAGTAGGCAGCTCGGTAGATGATGATACCCTGCACAGACACGTTGAAGCCTTGGTACAGGCCCTTGATCCCATCAGATTTGGAGATCTTAACCAGGCAGTCACCGAGGCCTTTGAACTCCCTTTCAGCTCCAGCTTTGCCCACATCAGCTGCTAGACGGGTACGGGCAAAATCAAGAGGATACACAAAACACAAAGAGGTGGCCCCAGCAGCACCACCTGATGCCAGATTCCCTGCAAAGTAGCGCCAAAACTGGGTTCTCTTGTCCACTCCACCCAGGAAGATCTGCTTGTATTTATCTTTGAAGGCAAAGTTGAGAGCCTGGGTGGGGAAGTATCTGATGACATTGGCCAGGTTACCACGCCAGAAGGACAGGACTCCCTGCTCCTTGGGGATACGAACCACGCAGTCTATAATGCCCTTGTATTGCTTATCTGCGGTGATTTGCTTGCTGGCATGCTGCACCTGACAGACAAGGAGGCCAACAGGGAGAGTTATAACCATGGAGAACGGAAATGGGAAGAGAATATACGATCTCAATCAACACGATTTAAGGTTGGCCCCTCCCCCCACCTACTCTTCTGTATCACAAGCTGGGCCCTCCTGACCCTGAGACAGCTGTCACAGGCAGAAGAGGTGATCTGCATCATTAGAGGCTTTAAGCCTCCACCCTTTAGGGTGCGGAGAGGGCATGCACCAGCGGACCGGTGACCTTTAGACCTGAGAGAAAGGTTCAGAGGCATTAAGGCGAGTTCCCTGTAGGGCACGGTCACCTTGGTGACCAGGCCCTACGCCTCAGCTTCCCAGAGATGCTTCTCTCCCGCTCCGCCCTGACTCCTCTCCTAGAGGTGACCCGCGGGCCACCACTCCCCGTCGCCCGTCCGAGTGCGCCCCCTAGAGCCAGAGCGCGTGATCACGCGGTGCAGGCCGGCCGCGGGGACGCGCCGGCGGCTGCGCGGAGGCGGACGCAGCAGACTCACGCTATCCGGCGCAGGCTTCCGGCCCGGCCGGGTTGGAACACGGCCGCTCTACCGGCCGCGTGGCTTCCCCACGGCTGTGATATCCTTGCCGCGACCTTGGTGGCTCCGGTAAGGCCAGGTGTTCGCCGGCTTTCAGGCTTTGCCCTTGAGCCGAAAGCCCGGGGAGTCGGCTAACCACTCCGGACTGCCCGGTCCAAGTTCGCGGTCTCTGGGGTGCCAAGACCCCGGCCTTCATCACCTCCCTCCACTCCCGACCCCTTCCTAGATCTGCAACTTCAGATCACCAGAGCACCTCCCGCAGGTAGCCTTTTTGTCCCCGTCTGCGGCCACCCTGGCCCCCACGCTGCCCCGTCCACGGAGCTATCTAAAGAGTTCGCTCCTCCATCCCTGGGGTCCCGCTTTCTGCGTGACCCCCTTCCTGCCCCCTCCCCCACTTCCTAGTGGGGCTCCCTGACCCCAGGATGTACCTGCAGCAGCAGCTTGACCCGCTCGATGGGCGCTACCGCTGTCTTGGAGATGGCCGCGGCCACTCCACCTGCCAGGAAGTCCTTGGCAAAGGACACAGCAGCATCTGTCATGTTGAAACGAAAGAAGGAGCGGGAGAACACAGAACCAGGTTTGTAGCCGGCTGGGATTCCGGGGTTCTAGGGCGGAGCAAAGCAAATGGCCGGTATATATACGCGGAGCCGGCGCTCCGGAGGCCGGCGTCGGAGGCGGGTCTGGCGGGCGGTGCGCTGAGCGGCGGGACTGCTGAGTGGCTCCGCGCGGCGCGGCGCGGGAGGAGCCACGGAGTCGGGCCCTGGCCGCCCTCCTCACCGCTAGGCTGGTCCCCGGGAGCTGACCTGATTGGAAGGAGGGGAGGCCACCAGCGAATAACCAGGATTCGGACGCTAGACCCTCGGAGAGGCCTGGGAGCGGGGAGGGACGCTTAAGGTCATCATGTGCTTGTACAAAAACCTCTGGAGCAGGGCTGGGACAAGAGTGGGGCGCAGAATCTAAGGAACGGCATAAAAAAAAAGAAAAGAAAAGAAAAATCCGGTAATCAAGATAAACGATATTTAATACAACATCTTAAAAGTTTCATACAAGCAAACTACAGCCCACCGGCTGGTCGCCTGTTTTAGTAAATAACTTTAATTGGAGCGTCCAGGCCTGAGATTAGGGTGAGGCAAGTGAGGAAGGGTCATGCAAGTGTGTGGGGTGGGGATCCTGTCTTTAAATTTTGATCATTTGTTCGTGAATCTTTTTTCATGTTCACGAATCATGAATTTTTGCGTTACTTTTGAGTTCTTAAAATAGTGCATTAAAAGTAATTTATTTTGACTTCTAAGTTACTTGGTGCCTCCTTAAATTTTGTGCCAAGGCAATTGCCTCCTCCCTCTAGACCTGGCACTGCCCTGAAGTTTTGCCAGTGAAGCCAGAGGACATTCGGGGAACAGCAAAGCTGGGATACTGTCAGTGTGCTCCAGACCCGGATTTGCAAACGCAGTTTAACAAAGATGTTGCTGGGAATTGGCAGAGAAGAGTCCAAAGAACTCCCTTGGGGGTTGGGAAATTGTAGCCAGAAGCCAAATTCAGAGTTTTGTACAGGACCAATGAAAGAGGCTGTGTGAACCAGTTTGGCCTACGGCTTCCTCGACTTCAGGTAAAGTGCTCTTGGATTGAGTAGATTCCTGAATTCCAGAAAAGTTTAGAGGAATCAATAGAATTAGATTGAGAGCCGTTGTGTCAATGGACAAGTGCTTACTGAACCCCTTAATCCGTACACTAGGTTAGCATTTGCCACACATGTCCTTAAAAACCTACTTGTTAGTTTGAATGCACTTTCAGGTTCATAACAGGAGCCAAGAGTTAATCACAAACCCTGTATCTAAGTGATGGCAACAATGTTTATAAAAGTAAGAACAACTCTTGAAAATGTCAATTGCAGCCAACGGGTAGATGCCCAGCGTGCTGAAGACAACAGAGGGCATATCCCTCACTTTCCTTCTGTCTCCCACCTTCTCCAGATGTGCCCATCAAAGGACCTAATTCTAGGGTTCCTCCAAGATTTTGAGGTCTTTTAAGTATACTTTACAGTTTGTTAGCCCTCCCAAGAACTCCAGCAACCCAACGTGAAGAGTGCATATCACGTGTTAAAGAAGAACAAGTTTGAATCCAGCTTTGTTGATCTTGGGGGGTATCTTTGACCTATGTTCATGAGAGGCTGCTAGTTTCTCCTTAGCTGGTTTTAGTTAGTGATGCACTGGATGCAAAAACAACCTTGCCAGACAGTTTCAGAGAATGATGGAGCATATTCTTTGAAAGTGATAGTCACTCTCCTACGAGGGCCAGAATGAACAGCTACAGCAAAAATCTACAGAGTATTTTATTTAGAGGGAGGTGGTTTTTAGAACACATTTCAAAATAAAATTCAAAACCTTTCTAGCTTGAACCCTTGACATTCTGATTAATGTTTTATTCAAATGTTAATTACTCATTGGAATGCAGAGCTATCACTTAACTACCTCTTTTCTACCTCTCAAGGCCACATCTGCTACTCCCTTTGCCATTAAGTCCCTATTGTTTTCCAGATATCTTTTGCAGTTTCAAGCACTTCCACATTTATTGCTCTGTCAGATTTCTATCTCTCTACGAAAAAATGATCAAATAGTTACAAAGAATTTGTCCTTTCTCAGTCTTTGGGTACCTAAGTGTCCTTTTACTGAAGATGAAATACAAGATGAGTCATTAAAAACAACTTCATGCCTGGCTTGGTGTTCTTCCAAATCCACCATAAGCTGGAGCTCTCCTAGTTGCCTAGGCCAAGTATACTTCAAGGAGTCAGATGTTCTCAAAAGTGTCAAGGTCATGGAAAACAAAAACTGAGGAACTGTTACAGATTAAAGGAGACTAAGGAAAATGACAGTTTAAAGCAATGTGTGATCCTGGATTGGATCCTGAAGCAGAAAATGGACACTGCTGGTACTATTGGTGAAATTCAAATATCTGCGAATTAGTTAATATTCTAATATTAGTTAATAGTATTCCACCAGCACTATTCTTAGTCACAGTGGTTATGTAAGACGTTAACATTTGGAGAAGCTGAGTGAAGGATATATGGAAATTCTTTATACCGGGTTTTGGGGTAACATTTTTTTCTGTCTGATGGTTAAAGAAAATTGAAAAGTTAAAGGAAAAAAAAGGAAACCAGTAGCAAGATCCCACTAAAGTAGAGATTAATATTAGTGATAGTGATATATGGCTGGTTAGTTCATTAAAAATGGATTCTTCCAGTGAGGCATAGTGGGGGTTCTGTGCTAATAACTACTGTGTTACTGGAAACTGCATAGACTACAAGTGTAATTTAGAAAGAGGAACTAAATCTAAGGCAGTGCCTCGTAATTCTCAAGAAAAAACAAGGAAGAGGGTCGGAAATGATACTTAACGCCCCCCTCCCTCTGTTAGTTATCTACGTACCAACACCCAGGATGTGGGTAATAAAGTGAATATAAAATGGTAATACAAGCAGGAAAACAACTTTATAGGTATCATGCAAACTTGGTAGAATGGGACTTCTGACTGGCATCTGGAAAGGGAAGGGTAAACCTATTCATGGAAATACCATATAAAGGGAGAGCAGAGCAGTAATATATCAAGAGGGTATAACCAGTAATTCATTGGCTGGAGGGTGAAAAGCATTCAGTGAAAATGAAAGGGAGAAATGAAAGTGATTGTAGTTGTGGAAGTATATAACAGAATGCCTAGAAATATAAAGTTCTGAATAGCGCTTTATAAAGCCATCACATAGAGGAGAAATGGCAATCAGAGACATAAGGCATCCGATATCTACTGGAAATTTCATTATTCTGATGGCAACACATTGGATAAATTCTTGATTCTCTTGCTGGTAAGTGTAGTTCTCAGAAGACTGAAGAAGCAGAGAGAGGTAAATTGCTAAACTGGGCTTAATCCAGACAATAAATAAGAAAGATCTGGTTAGCAAAGTAAAAATTACAAAGAATCTTGGGGAAACTGACCATGCTGTTTGGATCTGTTAAAAGAATGCTAGGCATAGTCAGGTAGGTTGACATGTGTGTGTGTGTGT